>JAPXFY010007420.1:0-10799 GCA_030674185.1 Monoplex corrugatus | reverse complement strand
TGGCCTAAATATTCAAGAAATTGTCCACAAATCCAAGACAGAGTGGCCTGGAGGAGATGGTGGCATCCAGATGTGCAGCGCCAACACCGAACCCGGTGACGCCGACAGGTGAGACAGGTGAGACTTTCATAGACTGTCCTGGCCATAGTTTAGAACTGCTACCGATCCAAACATTAATAGAGGACAAAGAATTTCTGAGAAAATCGCATTGAGTAATCATACATGTACGTATACGGTATGACCATAGGCATATGTCTATGTATGGCTGGACATTGTAAGTGTGTGTGTTCATTTGTACACGTGTAATCATGTGTGCAGTTTGATGCAGTCATTTGTACACGTGTATTGATGTGTGTATTTTGAGGTGTGTGTATATGTGTATATGTCAGTGTTCTGTATGGATTACACTCTGTGTTATTGTAAAACGTGTGATGCACAGTGAGTCCAAACGAGTGTGCAGAACAGCGCTATACAAGAATGACTTATTACCATTCTTATTACATTTTATTCTCAGATGTTGTTAGACAAGTAGACAGGCAGGCAGGTAGGCAGGCAGGTAGACAAGCAGACAGGTAGGCAGGTAGACAAATAGATAGACACAGACAGACACAGACCCCACACCCACACACCTCCCCTCCCCCCACACACGCATACACACGCACATCACACACACACACGCACACACACACAACACCACACACACACACACACACCACACACACACACACACACACACTTTCTCTAACACAACACACACACACACACCACACACACACACACACACCATCCTTCTCCCTCCCCTGACCAATGTACACACACTACCAAACATCACCTCACATTACCCTTCTCCTCCAATTTTATTACTTCTTTTCTCTTTTCTTTCTTCTTCTTCTTCCTTGTCCTGTCTCTCTGGTTTTTCTTTTCTGTTTCTTCTTCCTCTTCCTCCTCCAATTTTTTCTTCTTGTTCTATGTTGTTGTTCTTCTTCTTCTATAGAATGCACAGGTGCAATGAATATTTTTGAAACTTTTCTCTACCTGCAAAGAACATTAACATTCACACACACACACACACCCCACACACACACACACACACACACACACACACACACCACACACCACACACAACACACACACACACCACACACACACACACACACACACAACCACACACAACACACACACACACAACACAACACACACAACACAACACACACACACACACACACACACACACACACACACACACACACACACACACACACACACACACACACACACACACACACACACACACACACAAACCAAACCAAACAAACAAACAAAACACGTGTATCGATAAAAAATAAAAAGGGGGGGGGTGGGGAGGACGGCTTTTCCAGAAGAATTCGTTTGTTTCAGATTTTTAAATTCGGTTTATCGTGACTATATATTATATGAGGCTTGGCTGGTGCAAAGGCAGAACATGCTAATGGTTGTGGGTTCGATTCCCAGGGTGCGCTACGTTAAAACTGGCCTTCTCACTGTCCCATCTTAACATCATTGTTGTTCTGGTGGTGTCAGAACAGGATAACCCCCTTCCCCTTCTTCCCTGGGATGGTTATCCCCGTCGGCCATGTCACCTAAGTGGGTGTCGAGAGTTCTTGAATGTTATATAAAACCGATATTATTATACGGTTGTACGGCGTGGATAGTCAACACGCAAAGCCAGAACAAGATTGAGGAAGCCGAGATGTGGTTTCTAAGAAGAATGTTGAGAGTTCCATGGACAGCAAAGAAAACAAACGAGACAGTCTTGAAGGAGGCAGACACACAAAGATCATTGATGAAGAAGATAAGGAAAAGACAGGCAACATTTATAGGCCATTTTGTGAGGAAAGTGGAATTGTAGCACTAGGTCACAGCAGGAAAGCTGGAGGGAAAGAGAACACCAGGTAGACCCAGCGAGAAGATATTGGATGGACTTGGAGGGTGGCTGAGGACAGAGTGGGTGGAAGATGTATTTGCAGCGACAAGGGATAAATGCATATGGAGGGTCATGATCACCAACGCCATGTGGCAGGGCACATGATGATGATGATGATGAGGAGGATAGATCTGTATATAGTTTGCATTACAGCATTCTGATACTATGGTTATGTATCATAGTTACAATGTTTCTCAGATTTCAAAAATCTATTTCCCGGAAGTGTTTAGGGCAGTGTCGTCAGGAAGCATGTGACAATGAACAGAGTTTAATGTTACATGTACAGGTAACTCGCTGATGTAGACAAAAACTAAAATAGGACCTAGAATTGAATCTTGTGGTACACTAACCCATACCTTTCCCTCAGAAGAAAATCTACTAAGAGCATATACACGCTATACCCATTCCTTAAGGTATGACTGGAAGAAAGGACCCATATTCAGATATATATTAATTTTGGAAGAAGGGTTTTATGGTCAGTGAGGTCAAATACTTTCTAAAAGTCTAAGATGGTAACTGCTGATAAATTTGCATAATTAATGGCTGATGATCATGAATTTGTTATATTTCAAGGAGCAGTTTTGCATGAATGATGTTGACAGAATCCTGACTGAAGAGGTTGAAATAGTGAATGATCTTCTATGAATTTCATCGTGTGTTTGTGAACATGTCTTCCACGTGGTTTCGAGACCATTGATGATAATGATATTGGTAGGTAATTGACTAAAGTATCTTCACATGTTGTCTATCGTAATAGAATTGTTTTCGCTTTTTGGGGGGGGGGGAGAGAGAAAAGAGAGGGGGGGATAAAGAGAGGGAGAGAGGCATACAGTGTATAGATAGATGGATTAAGATAGACAAACTAATGTCATTCATAATGAAAAGACGTTATGTCGAATAGATAGACAGACCAACAGACAGACAGACAGACAGAAACATAGAGGGCAAGACATGGGATGTGGTTTCAAAATGTCCGAAAGTAAATGACAGAAAACGCCAATCAGTGAAACAACCAACCAACCAATCAAACACCCTCCTGTCTCTGTCTCTGCCTCTCTCAGCCATGCCTCTGTCTCTCTCTCTGTCTGTCTGTCTTTCATCAACATCATCATCATCAACAACAGCAGCAACAAAAAGACGCGTGGTCTGTCCGAATTGAAGGGAAGAATTAATGAAGAAGAAGAACAAGAAACAATAACAACAATAACAACGACAACAACAACACGGCAACAACAACAACAACAATAAGGCACGTTTCCTGTCTAAATTGAAAGAGAAAATGAAATGTCATCATCAAGAAAGATTAAAGAAATAAAGAAACACAGAAGTAGAGAATTAAACAACAGAACATGCACTGAACTCTGCCTCTCTCTGTTTGTTTGGTTTTTTTCCTGTCTGTCTCTTTCTCTCCCTCATCAGCCCTCATCAGAAACGTTCACTTCCCATCATTTCATGAAAACCGCTATTTTGCCCGACCAGAAACTGCTATTTCGCCCTATCAGGAGAGATGTAGGAGTTGTCGTGCCTGCTACAATTCAGGGGACATTACTGGTTTCATTGGCAACGTCTTCGGGGATTTGGACGTCAGAGAGGGTATCGGTTTACCTGGCAGATGACACCCAAAGAAAAGATGCATGATATGGACAGAATTGCATATGTATATATATGTATCTATGTTCATGTGTCTGTTTATATGTATGATTATATATATACATAACGCACACACGCGCGCGCGTAGACCTACATGTATATATATATATATATATATATATATATATATATTATATACATATTTATACACAAATATACATTATATGTATGTATAATATATATATGTATGTATACAGAGGAGAGAGAGGAGAGAGAGAGAGAGAGAGAGAGAGAGAGAGAGAATGCATGTAACAATACAGATAGTGCCACTTGTGCGTATGTGTATTCTATTTCAAAAAGTCTTTAATGTATTTTGCACTTGGAATGGCATTGTGCCGGAGTAAATTTCTCTTTATGAGATAGTCAAGCTATTTGAATGTGTTTTTTAATTTTTTAATTAGAAGAAATTTAATCAAAGAGAATTTACTCCCGAAACTATTGATTGTCAGAAAGATGTTTTCATACAAGATCAGTTTGTCATTTAATCTGATTTGCTGCAAAGCTGTAGTCTTATTAACAAGACCTGAAGTTGTGTTGTGTCATGACAAAGCTGTAGTCTTGTTAATAAGACCTGAAGTTGTGTTGTGTCATGACAAAACTGTAGTCTTGTTAACAAGACTGAAGTTGTGCCATGACAAAGCTGTAGTCTTGTTAACAAGACCTGAAGTTTGTGTTGTGTCATGACAAAGCTGTAGTCTTGATAACAAGACCTGAAGTTCTGTTGTGTCATGACAAAGCTTTCACACGGCTTTTCAGCCTCTTCATGATGGCTTCCTCCGGGCTTTGAGTCGTTTCTCCATAAAGATATTGTAGTGTAGAGGAAGGGGTTGAGGGCTGAATTGAGGGGCAGCACAAAGATGACCACAACCACGTTCAACTCCTGGGACAGTAGTTCCTGTGGAGGCCAGCACACTCAGTAAGCCAACGGGGAACCAGCACAGGAAGTCAGACACAGCGATGGTGATCAGACGACGGGCGATGATGGCGTCTTTAGATGCTGTCATTTTCATGGAGTTGGATCGTATGGAAAGGTAAATGATGGCTTGACCGACTGCAATCACCACAAACAAATGAAATTGAGGATAATCATCACAGTGAATGAATAAGAGTAGCCCAAGAAACTGTCTTTATTCATGAAGGGTAAAGGGATACATATGCTTGTCTGACTGAAAACATTCCATTGCAATGTCATTGGTAACAGTGGAATAATGGCAAGAACAGTCCCTGCAGTCCAGATGATCCCACATGCAACTACAGCTGACTGTCTAGTGAAGTGAACTGAGCTGAAGGGAAATTGTAAAACAAGGAATCGATCTAAAGTGATAAGACAGATGAAGAAAGCTGAGACTTCACTTGATGTCACAGACAGAACGCCTGCAATGTTACAGGCAACACTGTTTTTCCACTGAACATTGTACCATAAATATTCCCCATGGTAGATTCGATCAGCTACTCCTACCAGGGCCAAGTACACACCCATGAGGAAGTCAGCCACAGTGAGATTGGCAACAAATATACCAAAGCTGTGTAGACTGGAAGTACCTTTTTGAAAGTAAAGCCTGCCCACAAAGCTACCAAGGTTCCCCACAAGGGACAGTAAACTCAAAACCCACAGGGACACACGGTAGGAATTATACTTGAGAAGATCATCACATGAAGCCAGTAAATCTTCACCATGACAGTTCCTTGCCGGAAAGTTGTCTGGTAACATAACTTTACAACACAGGATGTAGTTATCAGTATACACAGACCTCAGAGAGGTGAGATTTCTCAGAAGATCATTGGGGAAGTTAAAGAATGGTGATCCTCTAACATCAAAGACTTCCAACCATGTTGTGAACTGAAAGTCTTCTTTTGGTATCGTAGTAAGCTTACTGTGTGATATGTTCAACATTCTAAGCTTACGGCAATTAACATTATAAACCTTGATATTAGTGTGCGATATGTCAATTCTCTGAATATTTCGATATCTCTGCCCGGTAAGCTTCCACCAGTTATCACAGAGAGTGGATTTCCAGATAATACCAATTCCTTGAGATTCTGCAACAGTCGGAATTGTTTGATGTCAATGAGCTGTAGACTGTTCCAGCTTAAATCAATATTAATCAAGTTTGGAAATCTTAAAGCTGGAAGAACTTTGATGTGACATTTTGACAGTCGGAGATGGATGAGGTACAAGTTGTGAATTAAGTCACCTGGAGTCATACCTGTGCCACCAGCATCCAGGTAACGTATTTCAGTGTAGGATTTGGCAGAGAAGTTGGCAGTACAGACAAAAGCCAGACCCTGACAGTGACACATATCAGGACAGCTTTCGTCACACACCAATTCATCATCATACTGTGGACAGTGGAACACTCCATCGCACACACTGTCAGGATGAAGACATACCTTGGTGTTTTGACAGCGATATAACCCAGGACACTGATAGCTATCACACTCTGCCTCATCCTCACGTCCAGCACAGTCAACAATACCATTACAATAAAGAAAAACAGGCAAACAATATCCACCAGGGCATTGGAAATGAGTGTCAGGACACTTTTCAGAATCTGACATCTTTCTGAATCTCAGTCTGTCTCTGTCATCTGTATAAAGTATAGCTGGTGGGAAAGCAGGTTCAGGCATATAAAGATCAGGTATTCTATCACACTGACTGCTTTCATCTGAGCCGTCAAAACAGTTTCTGTTTCCATCACAGAACTGATCTCTAGAAATACACTGACCATTCTTACACTGTCTTTCTGTTGACGTACAGGGAGGATGGTAACAGAAACGTTCGTCACGTGTAACAAAAGGTGTGCAACAAAGTCACACACAAGTGTGTAATGCAAAGGAGTTTTGTACAGGGGACATAGAAACATGGGAATTACAGCGTCTTTGATTTCACATGACATGATGGATTCACTTGTTCTGCACGGTTCTTGAGTGTCACAAGGCAGAAAATCTCTGGTCATGTGACCTGAAGCACACTGCTTAACATTGGCATTCCAAATGATTTCTTTTGAACTTGTTAAAATGTGATGTAGTATAGAGTGAGTTATCTTTTTAATGTTTGTGGCAACTTTGTCTTTTTCATATTCACAGAAAAAATCTGCTTGATAATGTTTTTCCACACAACAGGTCTAAATGGTGACTTCAGACCTGAGACAAATGCAGCACAGTCGTGGGTTGCAATACGTGTATGATAGAGGATGAAAGCAATTCTCTCATCAACCCATTGCAGTACATTTTTGTAATGGCCTTCAGATATCAAAAAGCTACTGAGAAAATCGCTTTTGTAACGAGCACCAATATACACAAAGTGAACATTTCTCATCATGGACACAATGTTTGCAAACATTCTGTACTCTTCCACTGTAGCCAGCATCACAAGACTGTGGCCATTCTGCAAGCATTCATGATGAGCATTAGTCCATGTCATGTGTTTGTGTCGAAACAGCTTTAAGCATTTTGTCCCTGCATCTATATCACCAGGTTGACAGTCATCACTGTTATAATCACAGTCCTGTTCGTCCTCCCCATCCTGACATTCCCTGTCCAAGTTACAGTTCAACAAGGGCTGGAACAAGTGGACATGGGGCACAGAACAGTTCAAGACATTTGTGGACATTGTTGTGGTTCTTGTGATCTTGGTAAGATGGCAAACATCATCTTGAACCCAGTTGTCACATCATCAGGGAGCTTTATAGCACGAATTTCCGGTAATCTCATATGAGAATGAAAACGCAGTTCCACAGAAGACCGAAATATTTGCAGGGGTAAATTCTGTCTACCACACTTTGTCCATGTTCTTCCCATTGTAGATGTAAGTTTCACATAACTGTCAAAACAAATCTTTGATTCTTTGAGAACAAAATTGCTGAAAACTGATCAAGACAGACTCATTTCCTGTCAGATCTAAAGAAAAGATGCCATCATAATTGTATGGATAATTCTGATGTTTGTTATTTTGACGTGGTGAAGTGACATAACCTGTAGAGTTTGACAAATGAACGACAGGCAAGTCACTGAAAAAAACACCTTCAAACGCAACACATCGTACGTTTATTACTGATGTCCTGTGTGGAATATGACTTATAAACTCCAGGTAAAATTCCCT
Source organism: Monoplex corrugatus (assembly GCA_030674185.1). Lineage (NCBI taxonomy): Eukaryota > Metazoa > Mollusca > Gastropoda > Littorinimorpha > Ranellidae > Monoplex > Monoplex corrugatus. The sequence continues at coordinate 3,084 of JAPXFY010007420.1, read as the reverse complement.
AGAAAATACACGTGTCACACCGCTGTTTTTCAATATGGTATCATTGAAAATATGCTGATTCTCATTATTAAATAATTTCAGTGTAAAATTTGCATCACCTTTATAGCGTGCTCTTAGTTGGCCAATTAACACATTCATGTAATATCCATGTTTTATTTCAACGAACAGAACGCACCGGATATATGGCTTCTTTACTGTCATATTGGTTGTGATACTAATTGTTGTGACTGACGACATAGGGATGGCAGATATATCATTTTGAGAACAAGATGCAGTGTTTAAGAGATAACACACGTCCCAGATGCCACAAAATACTGCACATAACGTATCATTACACTGTTTTGTCCTCGTTGTAGAACGTGCCTGTTGAAACAGATCAGTGGTAGGTGATGATAATGCTGGTGCTGCTGCTGCTGATGACGATAATATTAATCATGGAGGTGGTGGTGGTGGTGGTGATGATGATGATGATGATGATGATGGTGATTATATTTTGATAATAATGAGTCCATTGGAATAGCACAAACAACCCTATCAGAGTATGCTTATTGGTGGTTGGTGGTGGCTATGTCAACACGTGTATATGGCATAAAGTCGGATACACACGCCAATTCTTGTGTGTTGGATAGTGACTGCATACTTGTCACCTCTAGCTTTCAGCCTGTGCCGCTGACTAGCACTGGTGCTTGCAGCTATGCAAAAAGTAGAGCAGATTGTGTAAGTCTCTCTCTGTCAGTACATAGCCTCTCCATCAGCAAGCCCTACATTGTGCCTCCTCGTGGCGACATGTGGTAACTGAGCACCTCATGGACTCAGGCTATACTCAAGGGACTTGGAGGAGGTCTGGCCCCCAAACGTGTGGCACTCAGGTCCACCAGCGTGCGGACATGTCCTGGTGCCCACGAACCAGACTCCCAGCTATACGTAAATAGCACCACTGCCTTGTGGGTCTCTCAGGTGAAACAAAGGCTTAAGGAGTAAATGAACCCTGATAGAAAAAACACCACTGTCTTGTGGTTATCTCGGGAGAGAATAAGGCTCTGGGAGTACAACCTGACAGAAAATCACCCCCACTGCCTTGTGGGTTGTCGTGGGAACGACAAAGGCTAACGGAGAATCCGCACAAAAACTGATGGAAGGCAATGGGAAACCACCGTCGTATATTCCCAACTTCATCATGGCCAGCTAAACCACGAAAAAGGATGATAACGACGTTAATAGGAGTTCCTGTGGAGCACCTTCGTCCGGTAGGGACTGTCATGCTGCGCAGGTGACACCCAACCGTCAGCAAGCTACTTTGATCAAATTAAAAAACATAAAAATTGCAACGTGGACTGTCAGGACATAACTGCAAAGGATACATTTGGAAAATGTCAATATGGCTTGACATCAATATTTTAGTACTAGGAGAAGTGAGATGGAAGGGTGCAGCCATGATAGCATCAAGCAAATATACAATTATATGTTCTGGTGGGAACACATATGAAAGAGGAGTAGGCATCATGACAGAAAGGACAAGTCAAAATCAATCAAGGGATACTGGGTTGTGTCAGACCGAGTTTTGCTAGTTAAGTTAGAGGGCAAGGCATTTGATATCAGCATCATCCAAGTATATGCACCAACTGCAAGTACTCAAGAAGGTGACAGCCTCTCTGAAGTATTAGAGACAGCCAAGGGTCAATGCAAATCACAGGACATTACAGTAATAATGGGAGATTTTAATGCTAAAGTGGGACAGGAGAGGGTGGAGAATATAGTTGGACCTCTTAGCCTTGGCACACAAAATGAAAGGAGAGAGAAACTTGTGGAATGGGCATTGATGAATGAGTACATAGTAAGAAACACCTGGTTTGAGCAGTCTAACAGAAGAAAATGGACATGGATAAGCTCAGGAGATAATAATATAAATCAAATTGATTACATCCTGATAAGTAAAAGATTTATAAATTCTTTACTGATAGCAAAAACACTACCAGACGCAGACTGCAACAGTGACCACAACTCTGTCATGGGAAGATTAAGGCTAAAATAAAGAAAAAAGGAAACAGACCAAAAATAACATCGTGCTAAATCTTGGAATCTTAAAGACAGATGAAGTGACTTGTGAAAAGTTTAACGTACATGTTCAAAACAAATTCAGTGCTCTGGAGGACGTTGGTGACAGTGAGGAACAATGGACAAAGTTGAGAAACTCGATAAATGAAGCTTGTGAAGAAATCCCCAGTGTGGAAAGAAAGAAAAAAAGAACTGGAGGACAAAAGAAATTACAGGCTTGATGGAAGAAAGGAGGAAAGAAAAGGGAAAAGACGAAGAATACAAGAGGATAAACAGGGAAATCAGGAATAGGTGTAGTGAAGCTGAGGAAGCTTGGCTGGAAACAAAGTGCATAGAAATAGAAGAACAACACAAAACAGATCCTCAAGGTATGTACAGAAACATTGAAGAAATTGCCCACAGGAAAAAGATATGCATATCAACTGGATACTTAAAATCGAAAGATGGTACACAACAACAACAACAACAAACAACAGATCATAGCACTAAATTGAAAGCAGGTGGTAGATGATAAAACAAGAAAATCACCGGATAAATGCAATCTTTCACGCAGACACACACACACACAGACACACACACACGCGCACGCGCGCCTACACACACACACACACACACACACACACACACACACACACACAAATGCACACACATATATACTCACCTGCGCACACACACACACACATACACTCACTCACACACTCACTCATACACACAGACACAGACACAGACCAGAGACAGACACACACAGAAACAGACACAGACACACACATACACGCACACACACACACACACACACACACACGCGCGCGCGCGCGCGCACACCACACACATACATACACACACACACATACATACACACACACAGCACATACACACACACATACACACACACACACACACACATACACACACACACAGAGACACACGCACAGACACACACATACATACACACATACATACATACACACACACACACATCAGAATGCAAACATAGACACACGTTAATGTACTCACATATAAATGCTCATG
>JAPXFY010007419.1:0-10800 GCA_030674185.1 Monoplex corrugatus | reverse complement strand
CACACACACACACACACACACACACACCACACACACACACACACACACACACACACACCACACACACAAGGATGTATGTATGAGGAATACACACACACATCTCATCCCCTGTCGGCGGTGAAGCCTAACCTTGTAATTATACTCATCTCTTGATTGTTGCGGCGTTGTGTGCGTTGAGAGAAACTGAAACGTTTCATGCTTTTTGGCGGGTTTATTGTTTGGGATTCTAAATCAGTGGGGAAAAAAAAGAGGATGGTGGGTGGAGGCGAGAGCAGAGGACGCCCGAATAACTTTGAGGGCGCGGGTTTGAGCCCAGACGAAAAAGAAAAGAACCCGGCGATAGCAGAAGGACATTCAGGAATCATCTGGAGGCAGCCTGGGTCCCCTTAGAGTGTGAAGAATTTATGGCCGAAACGTTTGTGTGACGGGGGTTTCTCTCTGAGGACCTTCTGCTGTCTGGCTCTTCCTATAACTTGTTGTCACGTCGGTGACGTGTCAAGACTCAGAAATCAATTCCTTGACAGGGACGTGGTGTAGTGGTTAGCGCATCATACACACCGACATGAAGGTTGTTGTAGGTTCGAATCCCCGTCATTCCTAAAATTTGACACTTTGGCTCCCGCACCCTGTCCACCAACTGCGAAAACTTAACCCTTTGATTCCCTGACCCTATCCACCAACTGCAAAAAATTAACCTTTTGATTCCTTGACCCTATCCACCAACTGCTAAATCTTAACCTTTTGATTTCCTCACCCTTGTCACCAACTGCGAAAACTTAACCCTTTGATTCCCTGACCCTATCCACCAACTGCGAAAACTTAACCCTTTGATTCCCTGACCCTATCCACCAACTGCAAAAACTTAACCTTTTGATTCCTTGACCCTATCCACCAACTGCAAAAACTTAACCTTTTGATTCCCTGACCCTGTCCACCAACTGCAAAAACTTAACCTTTTGATTCCCTGACCCTATCCACCAACTGCAAAAACTTAACCTTTTGATTCCCTGACCCTATCCACCCAACTGCAAAATCATAAAGTGTTTATATACTGTACTAAATCATAAAGTGTTTATATACTGTACTAAATCATAAAGTGTTTATATACTGTACTAAATCATAAAAGTGTTTATATACTGTACTAAATCATAAAGTGTTTATATTACTGTACTAAATCATAAAGTGTTTATATACTGTACTAAATCATAAAGTGTTTATATACTGTACTAAATCATAAAGTGTTTATATACTGTACTAAATTTTTAAAGTGTTTATATTACTGTACTAAATCATAAAGTGTTTATATACTGTACTAAATCATAAAGTGTTTATATACTGTACTAAATCATAAAGTGTTTATATACTGTACTAAATCATAAAGTGTTTACATACTGTACTAAATCATAAAGTGTTTATATACTGTACTAAATCATAAAATGTTATATACTGTACTAAATCATAAAGTGTTTATGTACTGTACTAAATCATAAAGTGTTTATATACTGTACTAAATCTTTAAAGTGTTTTTATACTGTACAAAATCATAAAATGTTTATATACTGTACTAAAATCATAAAGTGTTTATATTACTGTACTAAATCATAAAGTGTTTATATACTGTACTAAATCATAAAGTGTTTATATACTGTACTAAATCATAAAGTGTTTTTTATACTGTACTAAATCATAAAGTGTTTATATACTGTACTAAATCATAAAGTGTTTATATACTGTACTAAATCATAAAATGTTTATATACTGTACTAAATCATAAAGTGTTTACATACTGTACTAAATCATAAAGTGTTTATATACTTTTACTAAATCATAAAGTGTTTATATACTGTACTAAATCATAAAGTGTTTATATTACTGTACTAAATCATAAAGTGTTTATATACTGTACTAAATCATAAAGTGTTTATATACTGTACTAAATCATAAAGTGTTTACATACTGTACTAAATCATAAAGTGTTTATGTACTGTACTAAATCATAAAGTGTTTATATACTGTACTAAATCATAAAGTGTTTATATACTGTACTAAATCATAAAGTGTCTATATACTGTACTAAATCATAAAGTGTTTATATACTGTACTAAATCATAAAGTGTTTATATACTGTACTAAATCATAAAGTGTTTATATACTGTATTAAATCATGAAGTGTTTATATACTGTACTAAATCATAAAGTGTTTATGATACTCAATCATTAAGTGTTTATGATACTAATTCATAGTGTTTATGATACTAAATCATAAAGTGTTGATATACTAAATCATAAAGTGTTCATGATACTAGATCATAAAGTGTTTATATACTGTACTAAATCATAAAGTGTTCATAATACTAGATCATAAAGTGTTTATATACTGTACTAAATCATAAAGTGTTCATGATACTAAATCATAAAGTGTTCATGATACTAAATCATAAAGTGTTTATATACTAAATCATAAAGTGTTTATATACTGTACTAAATCTAAAATGTTCATGATACAAAATCATAAAGTGTTTACATACTAAATCATAAAGTGTTTATATACTAAATCATAAAGTGTTTATGATACTAAATCATGAAGTGTTTATGACACTAAATCATAAAGTCTTTATGATACTAAATCATAAAGTGTTTATGACACTAAATCATGATGTTTATGGCACAAAGTGTTTATGACGTCTGGTAATGGAAAGCAGGGCAGACGACCACGACATCTTGGAGGATGGTGAGGGAAGCTGGAACTGAATCTGAAACTGCCTTATTCCGCAGGAAAGACAAACAGACGTGGAGGACAGAGACCCGGAGAGCGGTGCGAGCGGGCAGCCAGCATTCCAAGGAAGTGATACTGTAGAACGGATGATGAACGATGAACCTCCACATCTGCAGGCCATCCGCCGACGCCTTCGCCACCTGCGACCCGCTGGGCCGGGGATGGTCTCTCCATTAGTAAGTTGGAGGTCGTCCTTCCCAGGGCGGTCCTCTAAATACGAGAGTAACGGAAACGGGATTCATTCACACAGAGAGACACAGAGAGAAGGCGCCGTGCCAATAGACAGAGACATTCGGTAGCCACACACACACACACACACACGCACAGAGAGAGAGAGAGAGAGGTTCTGGTTTTATGCGGACTTGTGTCGTGTGTGGTGTAGTGGGGTGGAGCTTACTTACAGCAAAGAGAATACTGCCTACGGTATTGGCTTACTCTCTTTGCTTATAGTCCTTCAGCGATTTCACACATGTGTTGGTAAGAGGGGCATGCTTCGTTCGGCTTTTTTCACACATGCTTTGGTAAGACTGCCCGATTGCTTTTACAGCAGACAATTTTTGTGCGCACGCGGTGATGAGACGGTCACATCTTGGGCCAGTTGTTCCAGTTCTTCTTTCTCCTCCTTCGGGAATTTTCCCGTTCGTAATTGACTCGTAGTTTTGTTCTGATTGAAGAGAACAACGACGACAACAACAACATCAACAAACCAAAGATGGGAACTGTGTATTAATGTTGTGGAGACTATGATAGAAAATTTCCGTACGTGCGTACGTCGATTTTGTACGTGCTTCTGTGGTGAGTAGGATTGGACTTGTTCGGCTTTAGTTTGTTTGTTTATTTTTTCCAGCTACTGTTATTCATCATTAATTTAAGGCCTCCTTTGATAATATTTTCTTCATGTCTGTTGTTGTTTTTGGTGTTGGTGGTGGAGGTGGTGTGTTTGTTTTTGATTTTTTGTTTTGTTTGTTTGTTTGTTTTGTTGTTTTTGTTGTTTTTGCTCAAGAAACAGGGAGTGGGTAATTGTAGAATGAATGATTTCTTCTTTACCTTTTCATTGGTGAGAGAGAGAGAGAGAGAGGAGAGAGAGAGAGGAGAGAGGAGAGAGAGAGAGAGAGAGAGGGGACTTGCTTGGTTCAGTTTATTGCTGCGTTGTTCAAGTGCTCCTCCTTTGATTAGTATCTCAATAAAAATCTTGTTCCTCTTCTTCTCTTGTTTAACCTTGTCCCTCTTAGTCTACATACTCATTTTATTGTATTTAACTCATTTTGATTTTAATGTGCATTCGCGTGGCATCTTTAATCAATTTTTTTCTATACCTACCAAAGTTGTTTTTCAATGATTTTGCCCTTTTTGTCCATTGTTTAAAAGTCCTGACCAAGGCATCTGACTCTTATGATGTGCTTTTTTAACCGTACATTTGTACATTTTTAGAATTAGTCATTATCTTTGATATTGTTTCGACAAAGAGGGGAGGGGGGGAGGAGATGAGGGGAGGGAGAGGGTGAGAGAGTGGTGAAAGAGAGGAGTGAGAGAGAGTAAGAGCATGTATGTACATTTGTTTATTGCGTTCTTGTGCCTATATGTATTTTTTAATGCGAATGCCAAAGCAATTTCCCATTGTGATGCTTTGGGCTAAATAAAATTCATGTATCTTGTATCTTTGTAAGGGTTAGTGCTGTTTTGTGAGTTTTCACATTTAGTCGTTGTTTGTTCGATTTGCTTGTTTTGCTTCGATCTTTCTTCTCAGACTGAAGATTATTGTTACATACGTGTGTGTGTGTGTGCGTGTGCGTGTGTGTGGTTGCGTGTGCGTGTGTGTGTGTGCGTGTGTGTGCGTGTGTGCGTGTGTGCGTGGGCGTGGTGTGTGTGGTGTGGTGTGTGTGGTGGTGTGTGTGTGTGTGTGTGTGTGTGTGTCGCTGAATTTTTATCAGGGTCCCAGCGGTTATTTCCGATTCAGGGAGTATAATTTGTTGTCATGGTTTTTTTCGTTTTTTTTCGTTTTGTGGCTTGTGTTTAGTTTTTAATTTTCATTAGACAAGAGTTCCTTTTTATCACTCAAGTACTGCGCGTGGGATGCCGGGGGCTTTTCAGTAAAATAGTATCCCCACCTTTGAAATTCTGTGCAAGAAATTGCCTTTTTTCTGTCACTCTTTTTTTGTTCCGGCCTAATTTTTTTGCTTTCTGTCATTTCTTCTCTAAATTACTGCCTTGCTGGTCCTTCAGCTATACGTGTTCATAAAACCTTATACTTTCTATTAGGATTGAAAAAATTGGGTACATGTATTAAGGTATTTTTTTTGGTTCTAGGGAAATGAGTTTGGGGTGGAAGCAATTTTAGGTAATTTAGGCCCATTTTTTACATATAATAAAAAATAATAATAATAATAAATAGCTTTTGTACAGTGCTGTTCTCAGTTCATGCTTTAGAAGCCTTAATTATGTTTAAGTTTGTAATCAGGTATGTTTTTTAAATCCTTTGTATGAAAATTGGACGAATAGTCAACCCCAGGGCTTTTCCTTAGATTATGTACGAATGCATTCATGTGTTACTTAATTTTCTTTTCCCTTTTTTTTTTCTCTTGTTGTTTTCCTGTTTTAAGTTTGTGTATGTTTTGAAAAAGTTTATAGCCCTGGTATGGTGTACGCAGTCGGTTGGGGTTTTAAACAAAAATAACAACATCAAAAACAATCACACAAGTAGAGGTGTTTAGAGTTTGTTAGGTTTGATGTTTATCACTCCAGTAGAGGTGTTTGTAGTGTGTTAGAGTTTTTGTTGTTTATCACACCAGTGAGATGTTTACAGTGGTTAGAGTTTTGTTGTTTATCACACCAGTAGAGATTTTACAGTGTTTAGAGTTTTGTTGTTTATTACACAAGTAAGGTGTTTACAGTTTTGTTAGGTTTTGTTTTTTTATCACACAAGTAAGATGTTTAGAGTGTGGTTAGAGTTCTGTTGTTTATCACCAAGTAGGGGGTGTTTAGAGTGTGTTGAGTTCTGTTGTTTATCCCCACAATAAGATGTTTAGGGTGGGTTTTGAGTTCTGTTGTTTTTCACACAAGTAGGGGAAAAGTTTAGAGTGTGTTAGAGTTCTGTTTTTTTATCACACAAGTAGAGATGTTTTAGAGTGTGTTAGGTTCTTTTTTGTTTATCACACAAGTAGAGATGTTTGGGTGTGTTAGAGTTCTGTTTTTATCACACCAGTAGAGGTGCTTAGAGTGTGTTTTGAGTTCTGTTGTTTTATCACCAAGTAGAGAAAGTTTTTTAGTGTTTAGAGTTTTTGTTGTTTATCACACAAGTAGAGGGGTTTGTAGTGTGTTAGAGTTTTGTTGTTTATCACACAAGTAGAGATGTTTAGAGTGTGTTAGAGTTTTGTTGTTTATCACACCAGTAGAGGTGTTTAGAGTGTGTTAGGTTTGTGTTATCACACAAGTAGAGGGTTTGTAGTGTGTTAGAGTTTTTTTTGTTTATCACACAAGTAGAGGGTGTTTTTGAGTGTGTTAGAGTTTTGTTGTTTTCACACAAGTAGAGGTTTTGTAGTGTGTTTGAGTTTTGTTGTTTATCCACACCAGTAGAGGTGTTTGAGTGTGTTAGATTTTTATTGTTTATCCACCAGTAGAGGGTTTGTGTGTGTTAGAGTTTTGTTGTTTATCACACAAGTAAGGTGTTTAGAGTTGTTGTTAGAGTTTTGTTGTTTTTCACACCAGTAGAGTGTTTAGGTTGTTTAGAGTTTTGTTGTTTATCACACCAGTAGAGGGTGTTTTTGAGTGTTTTTAGAGTTTTGTTGTTTATCACACAAGAGAGGGGGTTTTTTAGTGTGTTAGAGTTTTGTTGTTTATCACACCAGTAGAGGTGTTTAGAGTGTGTTAGAGGTTCTGTTCTTTATCCAAAAACCCGTTGAGGTGTTTAGAGTGGTTAGGTTTTGTTGTTTATCACACAAGTAAGAGTTTACAGTGTGTTAGATTCTGTTTCTTTATCACACCAGTAGAGATGTTTACAGTGTGTTAGAGTTCTGTTCTTTATCACACCGTAGAATTTTACAGTGTGTTAGGTTTTGTTGTTTATCACACAAGTAGAGGTGTCTGGAGTGTGTTAAGTTTGTTGCTTATCACGCAAGTACAGGTGTTTGGGGTTTATTTTGAGTTCTGTTGTTTATCATACGAGCACAGGTGTTGGGAATGTGTTAGAGTTTTTTGTTTATCACACAAATAGGGGGTTTTCGAGTTTATTAGAGTTTTGTTGTTTATCACACATGTGAGGGTGTTGGGGGGGTGTGTTAGAGTTTTGTTGTTTATCACACAGGTAGAGTTGTTTATCACCAGGGGAGAGTTGTTTATCACACAGGTGAGTTGTTTATCACACAGGTAGAGTTGTTTAATCCCCAAAAGGTTTTGAGTTGTATATCACACAGGTAGAGTTGTTTATTACACAAGTAGTGTTTGTTTATCACACAGTAAAAGGTGTTTATAAAACAAAGGGAGAGGTGTTTATTTACACAGGTGAGTTGTTTTCACACAGGTAGAGTTGTTTATTACACAAGTAGTGTTGTTTATCACCCAGTAGAGGTGTTTATCACACAGGTAGAGGTGTTTATCACACAGGTAGAGTTGTTTATACACAGGTAGAGTTTTTTTATTACACAAGTAGTGTTGTTTACCACAGTAGAGGTGTTTACACAAGGTAAGGTGTTTATCACACAGGTTTGAGTTGTTTATCAACACAGGTAGAGTTGTTTATACACAGGTAGAGGGGTTTATCACACAGGTAGAGTTGTTTATTACACAAGTAGTGTTTTTTTATCACACAGGAGAGGTTTTTTTTCACACAGGTAGATTTTTTTTTTACCCCAATATGTTTTTCCCCAAAAGGGGGTTTTTCACACAGGTAAGTTGTTTGGGGTTTGTTGTGTTCTGTTTTTACACCCCACAAAGGGGATTGGACTTTTTTTTTTCCCCTGGGGGTTTACCACCAACAATCCCTTTTTCACGTCCTTCAAAAGGGGGAAAATTTTTTAGGGCATCAACTTTTTTGGTGCTCCCTTTTTTCTTTTGTTTTTTTTTTTTTTTTCTCATCATTTTTGGCCCAGCAACTGGACAACTTTACAACTATGGTATGACGTCATGGGATGTTTTCATGATGCTGTTTCCCCTTCGGGGGGTTTAATTTGGCCTACAAAGGGTCACTTTACTGTCGGATAAAAAAATTTGGGGGGGACCAGTCCAGAGTACAAAACCTGCTTTTCAAAGTTTAAAAACCCCCCCCCATGACCCCACCCGGGTTGGGGGTTCAGACCGACTTGTTTCCCATTTTTCCCATGGGATCCACTGTATCCCCCTGGGGGTTATTCCCCTGGTCTTTCAGTTTTCTATATCATCATCACGGGTTTGCCCTGCCGCAGGGGGTTTTGGGGCAAACAGGGGCTTCCCCCTGTTTAACTCCCGTTCCCCCCCAAAAACTCCCCCATCCCCTCTCCCCCCACTTTTCAATCCGTCCTTTTTTTTTCCCCCCGGGTCTCCCCCTTTCTCTCTTTCCCCCCGTTTCCGTTGGACCAGGGGCCCAAACCCCCTTTCCTAAAAAAGGGCCCCAAAAATGTTTCCCCGTTTTTTCCCCAATTTTCCCCTTAGATTTTTACTTTTCGCCCCCCAAAAGGGGACGTCTTTTGGTTTTTTTTGCTGCCCTAACTCCAAATTTTTTTAAAAAACAAAACTGGGGGCCTCTTTTTTTTTGGGGTTTTTTTTGTTGTTTTCCCCGTCTCCCTCCGTACAACATTTTGGGGTTTTTAAAACTTTTAAGAACTCTTTTCCCCTTTTAAATTTTAAGGGGTTTTTTGGGGAAAAAGCTTTCTTTCTTTTTTAATGTTTTTTTGGGGTTGGGCCCCATTCTCCCGGGTTATTTTATTGCATTTGCCTTTTCTTAAATGATCTTCCCCAGGTTTTTAAAATTTATAAAACCTGTTCAATTTCCAGTTGCTTTTTTTTGCAGGGGATTTCATATAACTAAAATAGTTAAATGTAAACCCTGTAAAAAGAAATGTCGTCTTTTCTGTCACTCTCTTTTTTTTCCTTTTTCTTTTATGGCCTTTCTCCCCCTATCTTTTTCTCCCCTTGCTGGCCCTTTTCACATTTTTAAAGCCTTACCTTTTCTCCCTTTGGGCTGGCCCATTCCATGAAACCCCCTTTTACACTTTTTTCTGCCTTGTTTGGCAATTCACATGAAACCCCCTTAAACATTTTCTGCCTTGCTGGTCCATTCACATGTAAAGCCTTACACATTTTCTCCTAGCATTAATACCTGTGAAACATGAATTTTGTGCTTTTTTTGGCTCTGGGGAAAATGTGGTGTGCAGAACATTTTTGGGTTTAATTTAAGCCCCGTTTTTTTTAATTTTTGTGTCTTTAGTTATGTTTATACAGGGGGGTGAAAAAGTAAGTATACATTATGAAAAAAGAAAACCCCACTTTTACAATTTTTCTTTGGCATTTATCATACAAACAAATGAAAATTGCATATACAGTAATAAAAAAGACACCCCCTTTAAACCCTCGATACTCAAACAGTTTTCCGTGGGTTTTTAAAACCCCCTCCTTTAAAGGGGGAGCCCGGAATTTTTAAACTTATAATAATGATGTGACCCTTACTGTATACCCACTTTTGCCCCTCCCCCCCCCCCCCCGTATTTGTAATCCCGTTGGGGTTTTTTTTTTAAATCCCTGAGTGATAAATTTTGGGCGGAAATGGTCAACCAGAGGCAAATTTTCCCTTTGATTATGTAAACGAATGAAATTGGTTTATGTATTAAAATTTTTTTCCACGATTTTTTTCCCCCTATGAGAATGGTGTAAATGGTTATTAGTCCTGATATGACTCGTGCGTCGGCCCGGGCTTTAAACAAAAAAAAAGATAAAAAGACCCCCGCGGGAAACCCGTGTACCGGCCTGAAAGGGCAAAAAAAACAGTCCCTGCCTTATCGGCAGTTCCCCTTTAAAAACCCCTTTTTTTCCTGCAACCCCCCCCACCAAATGAAAAAATTAACTCTTTGACTCCCTCCCCCTATCCCCAACTGCAAAACTTAACCCTTTGACTCCCCCCCTATCCATCAACTGCAATACTTAAAACCCCTTTTACTCCCGCACCATATCCACCACCTGCAAAATTAACCCTTTGACCCCTCGACCCATCCCCCCAGCTTCCTGCGGAAGCTGGTGAAAAGGGTGAAAAAATCAGATGGTTAAGCAGAAAGCTGGTGGACAGGGTGGGGGGAAATCAAAGGGTTTTAAAAATTTTTATTTCTAGCTTGGGTTACAAAGCAGGATGTCGGTGGACAGGGTGAGGGAGTCAAAGGGTTTTAAGTTTTTGCTTCGCTGGCTTGGTTGACAATGCAGGATGTTGGTGGACAGGGTGCAGGGGGTGAAAGGGTTTTAACCCCAATTTTTAGATAACGGTTGTTGATCCCGTTTTAAAACGTATCATACCCTTTGGGGCGGGGACAGATGTGTTAGCCTTGATGTGTAAGTGCTCCAGTTCTGTTTTAAGATTTATTTGTTTTTTTTAAAAAGATTTTTTCGTTTGGGGTGGAATTCCGGTTTTCAGTTTATGTGGGTGTCTTTCTCCTTCTTATCGGTTTTCTTTTCGAAATATTGTTTCCCCTAAAGGGAGATTGTTTCATGTTGAAATGGAGAAGTGTGTGTGTGTCTGTGTGCCTGCGTCTCTCTCTTTTTTGTCTCGTCTCTGTCTGTCTTTCTGTCTCCTTTTCTCCTCTCTTTTCTCTGTCCCCTTTTTCTCCCCCCTCTCTCTGTTGCTTTGTTTTGTCTCTGTTCTTTCTGTCGTCTCTGTCTCTCTTGTCTCTGTCTGTCTGTCTGTCGTCTCTCTCTCTCTCTCTCTTCTCTTTTTTGTGTCTCTGTCTGCGTGTTTTTGGGCGTTTTCTCTGTCTGGGGGGGGCTCTCTCTCTTTTTTCTTTTCTCTCTCTGGGTCTGTCTGTCTCAGTCTCTGTCTCTCTTCCCCTCTCTCTCTCTTTTCTCTCTGTCTC
>JAPXFY010007418.1:5000-10801 GCA_030674185.1 Monoplex corrugatus | reverse complement strand
CCCCCAACCCACACAAAAACAAAAAACACACACACAAAACAACACACACACACACAAAGAGGAGAGAGCGAGAGGAGAGAGAGAGAGAGAGAGGGGCAGACAGACAGACAGACAGACAAACAGACAGATGGACGGCCCCCCCCCCCCCCGAAAGTGACAGAGACAGAGACTCACGTACACACACACACACCACACCACACCACCACACACACACACACACACAGCACACACACACACACACACACAAAACACACACACACACACACACACACACACACGAGCGCACGCACAACACCCACACACACACGCACGAAACATACACCCCACACACACCCCCAACGTACACACCCACACACACACACGTACGCACGCAAGCAATAACACACACACGCACGCGCGCGCACGGCGCGCACGACAAAGGAAAGAAAAAAGGGAATAAACGAGGAAAACAAAGAAGAAATCGAAGGTAATAAACATAAACAAAAATACCCCCCCCCCCCAAAAAAAAAAGAAAAAAAAAGAAAAAAGAATGCGCAAACCAAATCTATAATAACCATAACCGTTTTTCCTCCAAATGCAACCCACAATAGATGCATTAAGTTTATTGATCTCAAACTTGAACCAAAAAAACTTCATATATTTCCTTTTTTGTCTAAAGTTTTCAAGTCCCAATATTCTCGAAATAAAAACATAATGCAACGGGAATAAACCATTTGTAAAAGAGCTTGACGCTTTCATACGTCATTTGATAATATGACGTATTTTATGAAGAAGAACTTGAATATTCAAGCTTAGAGCCAATGATTACTGAGGTTTTTGTTTCAAAAAAAGTACCTGATGATTTCTTTGAATTTCAGCTATACCTCCCAAAGCAAAAAGTTCAAAACTGTCAGGAGAGAGATTTAGCACATGCGCCACAAAAACTCCACCTGTCGGTGACGAAATGAAAGGAAAAATTTAAAGCCCATAATTATGGATAATCATCTTCTTCCATCAGCGTCATCATCTTTGTCAAAGAGAGCAGAAAGACCCATTTCCGCTGACTATTAAAGAAATGGGGTGGGGGTGGGGTGGGGTATGGAGTGTGGGAAGGGGGGAGTTAAAAGGAGGGAGGTGGTATTTTCTACCTCCTGTGCATGCGCAATTGAGGCGAACTGTTCAATAAATGGCATCTCTATTTGAGAAATCTAATTACCCAAAATTGAAATAAAAAAAACAACAACAACAACAAAGGTCGTCAAAACCACACTGAAAAGTTTTCTTTCCGGCGTTGGTATGGATTATTGGTACTTACATAGACGGTGTTGGTAATTGGAAGACACTGTAATTGGTGACACTGTAATTGGGATAGACTGTGTTGGTAATCGGTATAGACACTGAATTGGTGTCACTGTAATTGGTACAGTGTTGGTAATTGGTATAGACACTGTAATTGGTGACACTGTAATTGGTATGACAGTGTGGTATTGGTATAGGGCACTGTAATTGGTATAGACACGTTGGTAGTTGGTATAGACAGTGCTGGTAATTGGTATAGACTCTGTAATTGGTATAGACACTGTAATTGGTATAGACAGTGTTGGTAATTGGTATAGACAGTTTTGGTAATTGGTATAGACAGTGTTGGTAATTGGTAAGACAGTTTTGGGAATTGGTAAGACAGCTTTGGCATTGGAAGACAGTGTTGGTAATTGGTTGACTCTGAAATTTGGTAAGACAGTGTTGGAAATTTGGGTATAGACAGTGTTGGTAATTGGTATAGACACTGTTGCTAAGGGGTATGGACACTGTTGGCAATTTGGGTTTTAAAGACCTTTGGTAATTGGATGACACGTAATTGGTAAGACTTTGTTGGAAAATTGATATAGACACTGTTGGTAATTGGTATAGACACGTTGGTAATTGGTATAGACACTGTGGAAGGTATAGACACGTTGGAATTGGTATAGACACTGTGGTAATTGGAAAAGACACTGTTGGAAATTTGGTATAGACACTGTTGGTAATTGGTGAAAGACACCGTAATTGGTATAACATTTTTTTAAATTTGGGTATAACACTGAAAATTGTATAGACACTTTTGGTAATTGGATAACACTGAAATTGCATAACACTGTTGGTAAGGGGTATAGACACTGAAATTTTGGATGACCTTTTGGAATTGGTATAGACACTGAAATTTGGGGTATAAACACTGTAATTGGTAGAGACACTGTAATTGTATGACACGGTTTTTAACTGGTATAGACACTGTTGGTAATTGGTATAGACACCGAAATTTGGGTATGACATTTTTTGAAATTTGGGTAAGACACTGTAATTGGATAGACACTGTTGGCAATTGGTATAGACACTGAAATTTGTTAGACCTGTTGGTAACGGTATAGACACTGAAATTGGTTTTGGACACTTTGGGAAATTTGGGTAAAACATTGAAATTGGTATGACACGTTGGAATTGGTATAGACATTGTTGTAATTGGTATAGACATTTAAATTGGTAAAACACTGTTTTTTGGTATGACACGGTTTTTAATGGTATGAAAACGTTGGAAATTTGGAAGACACTGTAATTGGTATAACACTTTTGGAATTGGGTATGGGCACTTAATTGGTATGCACTGTTGGAAATTTGGTATAGCACTGTAATTGGTATCCCACTTTTTGGTAATTGGTATAGACACTGAATTGGTATAGCACTGTTGGTAATTGGTATGGCACTGTTTCAATGGTAAGACACTGTTGGTAAATGGTGTAGACATTGAAATTTTGGAATAGACAACTGTTGGTAACTGGTATAGACACTATTGGTAATTGGTATAGACATGTAAAGGGGTATAGACACTTTTGGGTAACTGGTATAGACACTGTAATTGGTATAAACACTGTAATAGGTATAGACACTGTTGGTAATTGGTATAGACACTGTTTCAACTGGTATAGACACTGTTGGTAATTGGTGTAGACATTGTAATTGGTATAGACACTGTTGGTAATTGGTGTAGACATTGTAATTGGTATAGACACTGTTGGTAACTGGTATAAGGCACTGTAATTGGTATAGACACTGTAATTGGTATAACACTGTTGGTAACTGGTATAGACACTGTAATTGGTATAAACACTGTAATAGGTATAGACACTGTTGGTAATTGGTATAGACACTGTTTCAACTGGTATAGACACTGTTGGTAATTGATGTAGACATTGTAATTGGTATAGACACTGTGGTAACTGGTATAGGCACTGTAATTGGTATAGACACTGTTGGTAACGGTATGGACAATGTGATTGGTATAAGACACTGTTGGTAATTGGTATAGGCACTGTAACTGGTATAGACACTGTTGGTAATTGGTATAGACCACTGTAATTGGTATAGACACTGTTGGTAATTGGTAATAGACACTGTTTCAACTGGTATAGACACTGTTGGTAATTGGTGTAGACATTATTATTGGTATAGACACTGTTGGTAACTGGTATAGGCACTGTAATTGGTATAGACACTGTTGGTAACTGGTATAGACACTGTAATTGGTACAGACACTGTTGGTAATTGGTATCATCGTCATCATCAGGTCCCTGCCGCATGGCGTTGGCGATCATGGACTTCCGTCTGTCTCTGTCCTCTGTTGCCCCAAGCAACTCCTCCACCCACCTCGTCTTCAGCCACTCCGCAAGTCCGTCTAGCATTTTCTCCCTGGGTCTACCTGGTGCTCTCTTTCCCTCCATCTTTCCCGTTGTGACCAGGTGCTCCAATCCCCTTCCTCAAGAAATGGCCTATAAATGTTGCCTGTCTTTTCCTAATCTTCCTTATGAGTGATCTACTTGTGTCTGCCTCCATCAAGACTGTCTCGTTTGTTTTCTTTGCTGTCCATGGAACTCTCAAAGTTCTGGTAATTGGAATAGACACTGTAATTGTATAGACACTGTTTTTAACTGGTATAGACACTGTAATTGGTATAGACACTGTTTTTAACTGGTATAGACACTGTAATTGGTATAAACACTGTTGGTAATTGGTATAGACACTGTAATTGGTATAAACACTGTTTGGTAACTGAAATAGACTGTTGGTAACTGTAACTGACAATTCCTTGTCAGATCCTAGAATTGAACCCTGGTATCTAACATCCTACACAGTTGTATAAACCACTTGGCCATACTGTCTACATATGAAAATCAAACTCCACATACTTTTACCCAAGTTTTTTCTAACTTCTGCACAACCCAGAAACCTTTAGCTGACATTAAGTTGTCTGCTGACACAGACAGACAGACAGACAGACTGACAGACAGACACACAGACAGACGAGGATACAGACAGACAAGCAGACGGCAGGTGAGGCTGTTGGTCGATAGAAATAACATCTCCTTTTTAAAACAGGACTTTGGAAAAAATAAATCGTCTGCTGTCTGTTGTGTTTTTGACAAGACAGACGCCACGGGTCGATATGAAGTAATCCATCATTCTGTCCCTTGTCCTCCTTTTCGTCTGTCTGTCTTTTGTGTTTATGTCCTTTCTTTCCATATTTCTTTCTCTTTCTTTCTTTCTTTCTTTCTGTCTGCTGTCTTTCTTTCTCTCTATCTGTGTCTCTATCTCTCTCTGATTCTCTCTTCTCACTCTCTCTCACTCTCTCTCTCTCTCTCTCTCTCTCTCTCTCTCTCTCCCCTGTGTCTCAGTCTTTCTCTGTCTCTCTATCTCTGTCTCTCTGTCTGTCTCTCTCTCTCTATCTGTGTGTGTGTCTCTCTCTCTGACTTTCCTCTTCTCTCTCTCTCTCTCTCTCCTCTCTCTCTCTCATCTCTCTCTCTCTCTCTCTCCCTGTGTCTCAGTCCTCTCTCTGTCTCTCTATCTCTGTCTCTCTGTCTGTCTGTCTGTCTCTCTCTGTCTGTCTGTCTGTCTTTCTCTATGTCAGTCTGTCTGTTTTTTCTGTCGGTCTCTGTCTGTATCTCTCCCCCCCTCTCTCTCTCTCTCTCTGTCTGTCTTTTTCTATGTCTGTCTGTCTGTTTTTCTGTCTGTCTCTGTCTGTCTCTGTCTGTCTCTCCCCTCTCTTTTTTTTCTTTTATTTCTTTCTTCTCTGAGGACTTTCTGTTCAACTCTCCCCAGATTCTTTTGTGCGTTTGTCTTTTTTCTGTCTTTGTTCTTTCCTCTTTTTCTTTTCTTTATTTCTCTCTTTCTGTCTTCCTCCCTTCCTTTCTGTCTCTTCTCTCTCCCTGTCTGTCTCTTTCTCTCTCTCTTTCTCTCTCTCTCTCTCTTTTTCTCTCTCTCTTTCTCTCCTCTCTTTTTTCTCTCTCTCTTTCTCTCTCCTCTTTCTCTCTCTCTTTCTCTCTCTCTTTTTCTCTCTCTCTCTTTTCCTCTCTCTCTTTCTCTCTCTCTTTTTCTCTCTCTCCTCTCTTCTCTCTCTTTGTCTCTCTCTCTTTCTCTCTCTCTTTCTCTCTCTCTCTCTTTTTCTCTCTCTCTTTGTCTCTCTCTCTTTCTCTCTCTGTGTCTCTGTCTCTGTCTCTCTCTCTGTCTCTCTCTCTGTCTCTGTCTCTCTCTCTCTTCTCTCTATCTTTCTCTCTCTATTTCTCTCTCTCTTTCTCTCATCTCTTTCTCTCTCTCTTTCTCTCTCTCTCTTTCTCTCTCTCTTTCTCTTTCTCTCTTTTTTCTCTCTCTCTTTCTCTCTCTCTTTCTCTCTCTCTTTCTCTTTCTCTCTCTTTTTCTCCTCTTTCTCTCTCTCTTTCTCTCCATCCTCTTTCTCTCTCTCTTTCTCTTTCTCTCTCTCTTCTCTCTCTCTCTTCTCTCTCTCTCTTTCCTCT
>JAPXFY010007417.1:0-10802 GCA_030674185.1 Monoplex corrugatus | reverse complement strand
GGGAAATTTTTTAAAAATTTTTGTTTTTTTAAAAAGGGGAACCAAAAAAAAGAAAAAAAAAAACCTCGATATGATGGCCGAGTTTTTGAAATGCATTGTTATTGTTGTCTTTCATCACTTTTTCTTGCTTTCTGGACCTCTGCTTGTGTACAAACACTCATACTTTCCTGTTTCTGCCCAATTTGATTTTATCAATTTTGTACCTTACCTTTTGTTCAATACTCTGGAATAAGGTTACATTTCACACTCGAGCTATTATATCAAACATAAATGAAAAAGAACATTCTAAGAAACAGTGATAAAACATTCATAGATAGGACCACAAACAAGATTTCGTTTTTTGAGAAAGCACCTATCTTGATTACTGCAGATCATCACCATCACAAACTGACCAGTCTAATTGTAGATCTTCACCTAACTTTACAGTCAACACACACACCATACACAGTATTTTGGAGAAGTTAAGATGGTTTTTTAAATTTTCCCCAGTTTTGTTTTTCAGGCCTCAGGTTTAATTGTAAGACAATGAAACAGCAAAGCAGAAAAGAAATGAGTTAATTCAAAAAAAAATTTCTTGCCCTATTTAATTTTTTTCTACCTTTTACTGTGGTATTACAGTAAATAGAAATAGTTTAAAGCAGTGCATTTAAATTGCAACTTAACTACAAATACAATCGAAGTTAAAAAAATTGTGTGCGGCACACACCACAAAGACATAAGATGACGGGACATTTTATAAAGGGTTAAACCAATGATCTTATCCAACTTAGTGTGCCCCTTTTGTGCGTCCAGGAGAAGGAGTAGATAGACAATCACAAAAAGAAGGGTGTGTAGCTGCTCTTGTTGCCCATTTGATGTAAACACTTCAAGCAAAGAGGCCAGAAGACAAAAGTTCTTTTTGTTTTATTTGTTCAAGCCCCTCAAGGTAATAAAACATATACTCTTCTGCTCAACTCAGTTAACCCCTGACTGTAACAGCTACTGCCATATGCCCGACAACACAGCAGACCCTTCATTCAGTCTATTCTTGACACAAATACCCGCCTTGACATAGAAAGCGAAGTCCACCTTCATCAATCAGTTCTTCCTCTGCTGACAGTGGGCATCTCTCTTTCTCATGGGTGCCACTGAGAATGATCTTAAAGAATTTCTCAGCCTGGGAAGGAATGGGGGGGGGGGGGGGGGGGGGGACCTTCTCAGGATGAGGAAAATGTTATGATGGTTCCACAAAGATCCTGCGGGGCCAGAATTATCATGTCACCAAACTTGTTGGAATATGTCCTGATTGTTGTCACAAAGACCCTTTGCAGGTTTGCAATGTTATTTTGTCCCCCCCCCCCCCCCCTCCCAAATGGGGAAAGATATCCTGCGATTGCCATTAAGATCCCCCAGGTCTGCAGCGTTATTTTGTCGCCCCTCCACCCCATATGGGGAAAGATACCCTGATGATTGCACAAAGATCCTTAGGTTTGCAGCGTCACTTTGTCCCCCATATGGGGAACAATATCTGATGTTGCCACAAGATCCTGAAGAGATCCTGAAGACCCACTTTATAATTTGTTCTAACAGGTCATTTTTATGTCGGTAGTGTTTGTTTTTTTCAAGCATTGGTGTCAACCACTTTTTTAATCTTGGTCTACACAGCTGTCATTTTTATGCTCGGTAGATGTTGTTTCTTCAGGCTTGGTGTAAACCCCATTTTAAAATCTTGGTCTACACAGCTGTCATTTTTTTGCTCGGTAGATGTTGTTTCTTCAAGCATCTGGTGTCAACCCACTTTATAATCTTGGTCTACAAGCTGTCATTTTTATGCTCGGTAGTGTTGTTTCTTAGGCATTGGTGTCAAAGGTTACGTTTGCTTTGCTTCTGCCAAGTCCTTATTTCATATGGGGGAAGTTATCACTGGCTTCGAATAATAATGAAAACCCTTTTCCAAAGTGTCCAATCCTTCACTGGTTTTTGTGAAATGACCTGAAGAGACCTTTTCTGCAGGTGCACCCTTTGACAGGGCCCCTGCTGTGTTCTCAAATTGATCACATTTCTTGTTTTAGGTCGTTCAAAAAAAAAAAACTGTTTCCAGGGCAACCACATCTAAAATTCACGAACGACTGTAACGCATATAGACAATAAACCTCTAATATCAATGAATGAACTCTTGAAGACTCAGATAACAAATACTCTGGAATGTGCACATGCACACCCACCCTAATCATCTTACTGCAATCATCCTCAAAAGTTTTTAAAAATCATTACACCAAACACTGCACACAAAAGACCTATTCAGCATAAAAGATAATTTTCATGCTGGCTAAACACTGAGGACAGGGCAGTTAGTGCCTTCCCAGTGGGTTTAAATATTAAAATTAGTCAGCAAAGGTTTCATGCAAAGTATACAGCCTCTTGCAAGGTGGATTTCTTGAGGCCTGATTTATTCTAATATTTTTTCACACACACACCACACACACCAACACACAACAAACACACACATATATTATATATTTATAATTTTATTTATATATATATATTTATATATATTATATATATATATACAAAACACACAAGTCTTATGTTAAAATACAGGTCTTACACTTAACCATATCCTAGATTAGGGAATCATTACTGTGAATGAGACCTATCATGTCCATTCATGAACTTCAGTTCATCAGTGAAGACATTTTCTTAATACTTATTTTCACATTACCATGGAAAAATAGCAGGAACAGCCAAATCTACATGCGCTACCAAACTAGGTTTTAAAAAGTATTTCCCCATTTTAAAATTATCCACACAAAAAGAGACATCAATGTATGGTTACAAAAAATGAAAAGAAACATGGCAAATGTGGCTTATCAATGCATTCACACAAGTGTGGTCGTTATGGTGACAGATTGATGAGAAAACTAGTCACAGATACAGCTGATTTAAGCGGGATTCCTTTTTGTACTGTTAGCATGCAGCAGGACACAGTTAAACTTGAATCCAAACTGTTTCTTCTTGTGCAACCTATGCACTGTGTAGTGGATGGTATTTACCAAGACTTTTTTTGAGCACTCGAACTTGCATCAGCAAACTCCAAAAGTGAAGCATATGCTTTATCATGTGCACTACAGGAAGACTGATGTTCAGCATGAAAAGAAGTATTCAAGGAGTAAGTGTCTTAACCAGCATCCAACTTCTTCCAAAGACAGAAGGTAAAAAATGATTTCTCACAGTGCTTGAATCAACTGATATTTTATTAAGGCCCGGCATAGTTTGCAATGCAGACAATGAAACTGGACACAAAGTAAATCAAGCAATGCACAGTTTTGAAGGTTCAAAAGTTTTGTTTTCCCTTTTCTTTCAAAACAACTGTTAACATAAAACAGATGGTAACACACTAACACAGATTGTAGTAATACAGAAAACCCATAAATAAAATTTGTGTGCATGACCAAAATCTGACTCGGTATTGTTTTTAAAACTTGGTCACTGTTTTGGCACAGACAGACTGTTTATCAATCATTTGCATGTCAGCAATGCCAACTACATTTGTCAGAAATTCTAAGCATCTGTCAGAAATCACTCAAAAGAAATTGTGACAAACATGAAATCCCAAGTTTACTGAGAAAGAACATGAAAATCACAGCTGTACAATAATGTTTGTTCACCAAAGTCAAAATTGTGTTTTAAGTTTGGCATTTTTCTTTAGAAAGAAAAACATCTGTGGCTTACAAGTCTCTGTACTCTTACCAACAATTTAAATTTAGACTATTATTTGTGTACAGGTTTCATTATCTTGTGGCAATGTGGGGATGCTACAGATGATGGTTTGATTCATGACAAATGTTTTAAGAGGGGTCCAACAGTTATGCTACTTCCCAAGTCCATTGGTTTTCTGACAATCATTTTTTACCCACGTTATAATGAGGGAAAACCAGTTCACACTCCTAACACTGAACAAGCTTTTTTGCAGTTCTGGGATGCAAAAAAAAGCACAACCATTTCTCACTGAAGCATTCATTATATTATACAAATGTAAAGTCTTCTTTTTCCCTCAAGACTATGATAAAGGAAGAAGAGCTGGAGCTAGCAAGTGGTGGCTGGGTGGGCTAAATGATGAAAGGGCTGGAGTACGGCACAGAAGGGCTCTTTCATTCTTTCTTGATCCCAAATTGTGGGCTGGACCTGGCTGGTGTGCACTGCCACCCTTTTGGGGTTATGGGGAGGGGTGACTGTTGGCTGGGTTTTTGAGAGGCAGTGTGGTGCATGAAAAGCCCCTCTTGCTTTGGGGAGATGGTTACCCTGTGGCATTGGAGGTGGGGGATGGCTGTTCAGTCAAAGGTGGGGGTATTATTGCTTTAGGTCCATCTGTTGTCCTCGGGCATTTCTTGTTAAAATGCTACACAATTCAAAAATAGTGCACTTCAAAGCAGAAGCTGACAAATCATGCATATCAGACAGCATAAGACAGACATACATCTTTTAACCAAATTCTGTACATATTTCTGTATAGATTTTTGGATGAACAGTTTTGTTTTAAATGGATTTTTTCCCCAATTCCACAATGCCAAAATCAGAAGTCCTTTTCAAGAATAATTTCAGCAAATCTGGCAGAGTAAAAAATGCACAAAAGGAAAACCCAAATAAGTAGAAACTCCCTTTTGTTACAAAACATGTTTATTTCTTTTAGCAATTGATTAATAAATACTATGAGACGGGACAAGACCAACTAGCACATCATAAATTTTTGCAAATTTGTTTAACAGTGGGTACTATTATTCAGCCTAATATTTCCATTATCATGAAACAGTGATGTGCACACAACATAAATATATGTGGTCTGTGTCCGTGCATTCGGCGCACACATACACACACACACACAGCATAATCCAGTTTTGCTTTTTCCCTGGTTACACAAGCTCTGAAATTACACCCTGATGCCTTTTCTTGGATACGCCCAGTATACAATTTTGATGTTGCTCCAATCACATGCACATTTTTTAATAAAACACATCTTAAGCCTATTTTGAAATGAGGATGGCTCAAAGGGCATTCCCCACAATAACAACTCCAAAATGTTGCATCTCAATCTAGACTTAATGTCCTGACATATCACATTAAAACCAGGTAGTTTTCCCTCTCAAATTTTTTTTACTCTAGGGTATAGCTGCGATCTTGGGAAAACAGAATTTTTCAGAGAAATTAAAGTCAGGAGGGAAAGTTGGACTAATGCTGAAAAGCAACTACTGGGGTTTGTTTTGCTTTTTTTTCCTTTTTTTTTTTCTGGGGATGAGAGAGGGGTGTGTGCCAAGGGGTGGGTGGATGAGGGTTTGGTGATTTTCTGCTAGTGTAGGCCTCCTTCAGTCATGACTGACCATGGACAAAGTACATCGTTCAAATGTTGATGGGCTGTCTGCTTGGTCCAAGCAGGTCGCCTGGGGACTGTACGACCCAATGCGAGAGAGGCAGTCTCTGTCGCAGCGGTCATGTGTATGTGATGCTGGTCTGTTAGCTGTCTTTCCCTTTTCTGCGAACTCGTTTTCTGCTGCAGCAGCTGACAGTTTGTCTCCCCAATCCGCAGCTGTTTCTTGAGATTAGTTCTCCAGCTGTTGCGGTGTCTGCGAGGTCTTCCGGACTCAGTGTTGATCTCAAGCGCCTTCATGTCATGCTTGCAAACGTTTTTGTATCTCAGCTGTGGGCGGCCAATGTTTCTCTGCCCTGTGGGCAAGCTCACCATAAAGGATGTTTTTTGGGATGCGACCATCTTCATGCGGCGAACGTGGCCCAACCAGCGCAAACTGACGCTGTCCAGCATGGTATGCATGGTTGGGGAGGCCAGCGCAGGTTAGGACTTCGGGTGTTGGTCACTTGTCTTGCCAGGAAATGCCAAGTATGGCCGTAGGCTTTCAGGTGGAAGGTATTGAGCCTTTTCTCCTGATTTAGCATGCGTGGTCCACGCCTCGCTGCCCTACCCGCAAGGTGCTGAGGACACAGGGTTGTATTTCAGCCATCTTTGTCTTTTTTGGGCAGTTGGGATTTGTCCACACCATTTGTGTGAGGCGGGCTAGTGTTGTGGCTGCCTTTCCCCATCCCCTTGTCGACTCTGTGTCAAGGGAGAGGTTTTCGGTGATGGTGGACCCAAGATATGGGAATTGATGGATGGCTTCAAGCTCGTAGTCATCAATAGTGATGGCTGGTGGAAGATTGGATTTCTTGGCCAGGACGTTTGTCTTCTTAAGATGGGTGGTCGACCAAATCTTTGCAGGCCTGGAAGCGGTCCATTAGTGACTGCAAAGTCCAGCTGAGTATGGGTCACAACTGCGGCATCGTCGGCAAATAGCATGTCTCTGATGAGGGCTTCAAAGGACCTTTGTCCCTTGCTCTGAGGCGGGCGAGGTTGAAGGCCCGCCATTGATCTGGTCGCAGGTGGATCCCTTTTTGAGTGTGCTGAACGCATGCCTCAGGAGGAGAGCGAAGAAGATTCCCAAAAAGGGTTGGGGGCCAGGACGCGCTTGTTTCACACGCTGCGTACGTCGAAGGGCTTGGAGAGGTTTCCATTGAACTGCACCATCCCTTTCATGTTTGAGTGGAAGGACTCAATTAAGCTGTGCAGTTTGGGGGGGCAGCCGATTTTTCGGAGAGCCTGAAAAGGCCATTCTGTGACTAGGCAAGGCTTGGTGAGGTCAATGAAGCCACATATAGGGGCATCCGCTGTCTTGCACTTCTCCTGGATTTGGCGAAGGGAGAGACATGTCTACCGTGGATCCTCTGCTCGAAAACCACACTGTGATTCGGGTAGACGCGTTCAGCCAGTTTCTGCAGGAGGATTAGGAGGACCGAGCATAGACTTTGCCAACAATGCCGGAGCGAGATACCTCTGTAGTTGTTGCAGTCGCTCTTTCGCCCCTTTTTTTTGTACAGGGTGACGATCTTGACGTCCCCCATGTCCTGTGGTAGCTCCCTCATTCCAACACTGACAGAGAATGCGTGCAAAGGGTGCAGAGAGAAGTCTTGCAGTGCTTGATAAGGTCTGGGGGAATTCGTCGTTGCCCGGTGCTTCCTGGTCGTTGCCAGGGGGCCTTCCTGATGCCAGGCTATCAATGGCCCTTGCTGAGTTTGCTAAAGAACACTGAAAACTGTGAAAGAAAACTGTCATTCATCCATTGTACGAGTGTGACTGCATGTGTGTGTATATATATACACAACAGAGAGGGGGAAAAACAAAAAAAATAAATTTCCAAACCAACACAGTTACAGAAAAATGTTTTAATTTTAAAATTTCAATGCAAGGCTGTAGTCCTGCTAGCCCGATTGTTTTCAAACTTCCTTTATTCAGGAAAACTCTCACAAGATGACAGCTACCTTATGGATTTTATTCATTTGTCAAAGCTAAATTAAATTTGCGTTTTTTAGTATAACTGGAGGGCTTTTGGATATACGAAACACAAATTATATCTACTTAAATGTACACATATACCTGTGTAATTTCTGAATTCTTTTTCCTCTCAAAATTACCAACATCCAGTCTTTTCCTTTCCCCAGCTGTTACACCACACGTGCGTGGCCCTGAAAAGGGACACTGCCTTTGAATGTAAGGTATCACCTCTATTTCCTTTTTGCTGAAAAAACCCATTTTTCCCAAGCGAGGACATTCACAAAAATGAAGTGGGCAAGTTTTAAAATGAATTCGGGGTTTTGTAAAAGAGTATAAGAGAAAAGAAGTTGTACCTTTGAATATGTATAATTAACACCAAGAAAAAGCATTATGGAAAAGATGACACATGAGACCGAGAGTGATAAAATGAGTTGACTGATGAAGAGAGATGAATTTTTTGGAGTCCATGTAACACAACTTACATCTCCACTTGCAATGCAGTTTCACAAATTTATGTAATGATGTAAGCTGAATAAGTCAAAGGAAAGAGCAGAAAAAATACTAACAAGATACATCAGATGGTTGACCAAAACAAAAGAAAATAATGGTGTTCAATATCGGTCGCACTTGAACAGACAATGGTCGTATTCATTCATTTATTTATTATATATGTTAAAAAAAGTTCAAAATAAAACAACTGGATACACACACTCTATTCAACATTATCAATACTACAGTTTCTAATGCATGGAGGACCACGATCAGTTACACAGACTAGAACTTGGTTTTAGCAGCAGTCGACTAGAACTTGACTTAGACTGCAAAGTACCTTACATTATCCACAACAAATCAATGCTCCAACGACTTAAAATGGAATCTCATGTTTCAGAAATGTGGAAGATAAAGGGACTGATTAGCTCAAATTTTGTGGTTCAAACCATTGTTTGGTAGGAGCTTCAACAGAACACATGAGAATAAACTGCTAATCTTTGCTATAAAAAAACTAAAAAAGTTGAAAAATTAAAGCTCACAAATAAAAAATTAAAAAAGCTGCCTGAAAAAGAGTAAGTTGCAGAGCACTATCATTAAACAAACTTCTTCTTATGCAAACTTTATACATTAAGAGGAAAGACAGCTGGCACAAATAAGGGTATTTGTTAAACATAGTGCAGCATGTACAATCAAATTCACATTTCATATTCCAAAAATCACTGTCATTCAAAATATTATCATCACACCCATTAACAATACTTATCACTCACTTGTGAGACCATGTGATTAAATATACACAACATCCAAAAGGGAGAGTTCTGCATTCAAAAATGTTTTAAAATAAATAAAGAGAAGACAGAAACAACTTATTTTATGAACAGCTGCTTTATTCACTTCATACAGCATTTATTAAATCAGCTGTGTGTTATCAAGCAGCTTACATCATCCGAACTCGCCTCATCAAAAACTGTTATGGTGTGTTTTGTGTGTATGGTGGTGTGTGTGTGTATATCATGTATGTATGTGAAAGTGTATGTGTATGTATGTGTGTGTACACATTAGTGTATGCAATCTCATGTGCCATGCTTGTTGCATGTAAACCCTTAAACAAGTACCCAGACCGCTAACAAATGGGGGGTTCCTGTTTGCATGGAACAGCAAGAAGTAGTGATCTGACTGGGCATTACTTCCGTTGTCAAAAGCTTCTTGAACCCGTAACAAAGTAACAAAAAAAAGGACATGCTTTTTTTGAGTCTTTGGGGGCTTTAATATCGCCCTGTGTACATCCACCTTACGATAAATTTAAAAACCCTTAAAAAAACACGCATTTAAAAGATTACATATCAAAAATGTCCACCTGTTTCATACACATGATCTATGGTCACACACACACGACACAAAACACCCCACACACACACACACAAAACCACAAAACACACACACACCACACACACACACAACACACATACACACGCGTGCAAACACACACAACACACACACACTCACACTTTTTTTTACTGACTACACAATGCAACCCTCTCAATGAATTTTTGCCTTAGGAACCTCTGGTGCCCAGCAGTTTGACTTTAGGTGCCTTGGAAAAAATCAGATACCTGGGAAAATAAATTCAGATGCCAGGTCTTCCATGACTAAAATTATCATCATTTTATCAAAAATTTAAATACAAATGATTTTGGTGTACATTTTGATTTTATCAAATAAACCCCCCATTTCAATACCTACTGTATGTACTACAGATTATTTATTAATACACAATAAAAAGGAAAAAACAACACAACCTTAGTAACTATGATGCATCTTGTTCCACTTCCATTTTTTCAAACGAACGCAACAAATGACACACAGCCCCTCTATCTCTCAAAATAAATTCAACATAAGACACATGACCTGTCTCCGTCTCTCTCTCTCTCCGTCTCTCTCATGACACAGGGCTAATTTTCTTTAGCAACAAATGAAGCAAGCATATTCAGAGTTGCCACTTGGTCACATGTGAATTTTCATTTTTCTGTTTCATCTGCTGAAAAGCTGTCTGTATCATATCTGAAGACTGTCTATGCAAGTTGCTTCATGGACTGTGATGTGTTTCTGGTCTTACAATGTTTCACCGTTTCTTTCTTGAAGCGGAAGGAACCTTCCAATAAAACAGTTTTCCTTGCTTGCAAGGCCTTTACCTGATTTTCCTTGTCAAAAAAACAGCCATGAAGACTTTTCTTTGTCCCTCATTTAAAGCTTCATTGACGTAAGTCCGATTAGCGGTTAGGAGCAGATGGACCTAACTGCTTCATGATTTCAGCAATTGTGAACTCCACTAGGCAGGAAAAATGTGTTTACAAAGCACGGTTTTAAAAGCAAGCTTTCTGTTGTCAGATAGAAATACTGGACACGGTTGGACTTCGCACGGATTGAAATGAACCCAAAGCAAAATTTTAAAATTTAAATCGTAGTTGTCTTTGGCGATTGGCAAAATTTAATTTGTCACCAATGCTGATTTTTGATCACACTGGTGACTAAATTAGTGGCCATTTAAGGTTGGTTGCGATGCCACACGATCGTTATGTAGAAGTGGAAGTGCATATGGTGGACTGCACTACCATGGGCACTGTACAGTCATCAAAACGCATGAATACATGCTAATCAGCTGATCAGTTTTTCAGTTGTACAACCACGTTGCTTCTTGAAAACAGTGGAGAGGGGAAAAGAGGGGAGAGAAATTGAAAAACATGTAATATCAAAAACAACAGAAAGTAAAAGGCAAAACAAAAGACCCAGCAGGAACAGAAAAAAGAAAACCTTTATTGATAATGTCTATGGGTAACATAAGCTGTTAAAACAATTTCAACAAAAAAACAGTTGCTGTGAGCTGAAACAATACCAAACTGCAACAATAAGGTTTGGGACGTAATGTTGTGATTGACCCCTTCCCCCAAAAGGGATT
>JAPXFY010007416.1:0-10802 GCA_030674185.1 Monoplex corrugatus | reverse complement strand
CTGTCTCTAGTTGAAAAAGTTGAAACTGTAAGCGCCTGACGCGTACTTGTGCAAGTGTTTGCCTCTGTCACTTAATCTTCTGTGAATCATACACGGTTCTTATAAGATGAGGCATGGTGCACGTAGTCATTAGATGATGATGATGATGATTGTGGTGATGATGATAGTGTGATTGATGATGAACCTGATTTAGAATGATTGACATCACAACAGAATGGATTCACAACAAACAAAACAACAAAGAATGGACATCAACAAAACGAAGAATACAACACACAAGGAAAGATGTTTAATCACAAGACGACACAACACACACAATCACACACACACACACAACATATAAGCATCAAGAACGACACACACACACACACACACACACACACACACACAACACACACACACACACACACACACACACACACACACACACACACACACACAAACACACACACACCACACACACACACACACACACCACACACACACACACACAACACACACAACACACACACACACACACACACACACACACACACACACACACACACACACACACAACACACAGCACACGTGTACAAATATACAAGTTTTCTTTCTAAGTGTGTTTTTTAAATCTATATACGTGCGTGGACAAATACACACAACACACACACACACACACACACACACACACACACACAACACACACACACACAATATATATATATATATATATATATATATATATAACATACACATATAGATAGATACAATTATATATATGTATAGCATGGACAGCAAAGAAAACAAACGAGACAGTCTTGATGGAAGCAGACACAAGTAGATCACTCATAAGGAAGATTAGGAAAAGACAGGCAACATTTATAGGCCATTTTATGAGGAAGGGGGATTTGGAGCACCTGGTCACAACAGGAAAGCTGGAGGGAAAGAGAGCACCCGTAGACCCAGGGAGAGAATGCTGGACGGACTTGCAGAGTGTTTGGGACGAGGAAGGTAGAGGAGATGCTAGGGACAACGAGAGATAGAGATAGATGGAGGTCCATGGTTGCCAACGCCTTGCGGCAGGGCACCTGATCATGATGATAGTATGTATGTATGTATGTATGTATGTATGTATGTATGTATGTATGTATGTATGTATGTATGTATGTATGTATGTATGTATGTATGTATGTTGTGTTGTGTGGTGGTGTGGTGGTATTCGTTGCTCATGTGGCGGTGAGATCACTAATTTCTTCCGTGGATGTGCTGTCATTTTGCGTTTATGTTGATGCCATGTCGTTCCATTGTTTATGTTTGAGCCACGCAAAAACACACTACCAACAACCCACAAAGTTGCCAATTACCCAACCACGGCGACTGGTAACTTGAAGCAAACTTGCATAGACTCCAACATCACCTTCGTTCAACTTGACTTACTTTGGCTGGAAACTGAAGAACAAGGTAATCAGGATGACACATATTCATTGATAACGTTCAGCTTTCCAACAAGGATCTTTCTCTCTACTTAAGAGACATCAAGACCTTTATCCCTACAGCACCAAATACACAGCTATGCAAGAGTTATCATTATCATGTGCCCTGCCGCATGGCGTTGGCGATCATGGCACGAATCTATCCCCTGTCTCTGCAAGATGGATGGAAGATGGACGTTTCCCGAAGAATATCGTCTACGGCGAACTAGTCTCTGGCAAGAGATCTGTTGGCCGCCCCCAGCTACGATACACAGACGTCTGCAAGTGCAATATGAAAGCTCTAGGTATCAACACAGCAGCTGACGGCAACAGATGGCGCAGTGTGCTCCAGACACAACTCTGGTAGGGGGAAAAGAAGATCCGGACCTTAGCCGAGGAAAAGAGAGTCATGCGGAAAGTGAGCTCCAATGAAGGCAAGCTGATGGCCAGCATCCATATGAGCATCCAATGTAAGAGACTGACAGAGACTGGCTTTCCCGTTTCGGCCGTGCCAGCCACAGCCGACGCTACTCAACTCGACACGACACTAGGGCGCATCATCCATAGTCGACGCCGACTGATGGAGGCCTACAACTACTATTACTACTACTACTACTACTACTACTACTACTACTACTACTATCATCATTATCATCATCGTCGTCGTCGTTGTCATTATTAATATTATTATTGTTGTTGTTATTGTTGTTTTATCATCATCAGCATCAGCAGCAACAGTATTATTATTATTATTATTATATTATTGTTGTTCTTGTTGTTATTATTATTGTTATTATTGTTATCACCATCATTGTTATTATTATTATTATATACTATTATCATTATTGCTGTTGTTGTATTGTTGTTGTTGTTGTTATTACTATTATTATTGTTATTGAATTTCAGAGAGAATTTACTGCACACCAGACCCATGCCAAAATGGAGGGAAATGTTTTTCAACGATGCCACTGATGAGGAAGCGTGTGACTGCTCATCCACCCAATTCGTTGGTCCCACATGTGAAGGTAAGCTCGCTTGTTGGTGGGTGTGTTGGATGTGTGTGTGTGTGTTGTGAGTGTTGTGCATGTGTGTGTATTGTGTTGTGGTGTGTGTGTATGTGTGTGTATGTGTGTATGTGGTGTGTGTGTATATGTGGTGTGTATTGTGTGTGTGTGTGTGTGGTGGTGTGTGTGAGTGTGTGTGTGTTTTGTGTGTGTGTGTGTGTGTGTTGTGTGTGTGTGTGTGCTTTGATCTTAGTACGAAAACTATGTATTTTGTGTTTCGCATTCACTACATTTTGGTAACATCATTTTTATCATATGAAAATTGGGCTATGTGAAAGTTGGGCTTATCCTCAGGGGAGAGTACAGCCATAGTGCAACACACCAATTGTCTCTTCTCCCCCCCCCCCCACCCTGCCCATTTTTTTTTTTTTTGGGAGGGGGGTTATTTGGAGATTGCAGATTATTTTGCAAACGAAAACGAATATTTCTACAGATTTTGTTATGGGCAATATTTTAAAACCTTTTTTGAAGTGCTCTTGAGGCATGCTACCCACTGAAACTTTATTAACATCCAAACCACGAACTACCCAAGGCATAGTGAAGATGTAGTGAAGGAGACAGAACATCTCCGTCCGTTCAAAAAATGGAATGAAGCACGTCTTGATTTTTAGTAGATGCTTTGACTGTTCTATTTAGTCATC
Organism: Monoplex corrugatus; assembly: GCA_030674185.1. Classification (NCBI taxonomy): domain Eukaryota; kingdom Metazoa; phylum Mollusca; class Gastropoda; order Littorinimorpha; family Ranellidae; genus Monoplex; species Monoplex corrugatus. The sequence goes on along the minus strand of JAPXFY010007416.1, from coordinate 7,643 downwards.
ACCATCATGTGCCCTGCCGCAAGGCGTTGGCGATCATGGCCCTCCACACGAATCTATCCCCTGTCGCTGCAAGTACATCTCCCACCCTCTCTGTCTTCAGCCATCCTGCAAGTCGGTCCACTATTTTCTCCCTGGGTCTACCTTGTGTTCTCTTTCCCTCTAGCTTTCCTATTGTGATCAGGTTTCTAATACCCCTTTCCTCATAATATGTCCTATAAAATCAGTGTTGCCTGTCTTTTCTTAATCTAACTGTATTCAGCATCAGTGAATTTGCGAACAAGAAAATAAGAGAAAAAGAAGCTCCTACAAGTTCAGCTTGCCCACTCAATTTACTGTATGTGTGTGTGTGTGTGTGTGTGTGTGTGTGTGTGTGTGTGTGTGTGTGTGGTGTGTGTGTGTGTGTTGTGTGTGTGTGTGTTTGTTTGTTTTGTTTGTTTGTTTGTTTGTTTTCAGTACCGGCATGTAAAAATGTCGAATGTGAGAACGGAGGAACGTGTATAGCCACCGGGAACACCGCCGCTCCAGTCTGTGAATGTAGAGAAAACTATGAGGGCCGCTACTGTGAAGGTGAGTTATTTTGATGTGGTGTTTGTTTGTTTCTTTCTTTCTTTTGTTTCTTTCTTTCTTCGTTTTTTTTGTTTTGTTTCTTTGTTTCTTTCTTCGTTTGTTTGTTTCTTTGTTTCTTTCTGTGTGTTTGTTTCTTTGTCTGTCTGTGTTTGTTTGTTTGTTTGTTTGCTTTGCTTTGCGGGATTGTGACATGCAGAAAGCTTTTCACATCTGATATATAAAACAAATGCATATACGCTTTGATAAAAAGAAATGATATGGATTGTCACTATTGATTCTTTCTTGAGAAATGATGAGCTATCCTCTTGATGTTTTCACTGAATGAAATGAAACCAACAAGCCCTCCTTCTTACCCACCACAAAATGAATAAGTGGCGGTGCAAGTATACAAGCAAATAAAACCATGCTGCGTGTTTGAGGAAAAGATGGCCAGGCTCTCTCTTCAAGAAGGACAAAACTAAAAAGTCTCACAGCGCTATGTCATGGGTAACGCCAAGGAACAGAAACGGGGGCAGATCAACAGGTATCTGACAAGGCACAATTCACCACCATGAGGTGGAGAAGACCCGGATGACAGGAAATGAACGATGTATCTTGGCTTGCTTAAAACATTTACGTTTGGAGCACTATAGTTGATACCTTACGCTCCACCTGGACCAAAGAGTTTTCAAGTTTCAGTTTCAGTTTTTTCAAGATGACGTCTCTGCATGTGTGAGTGTGTATGTGTGCGTGTGTGTTCGTGCGTGTGTGTGTGTGAGTGTGTGCGTGTGTGTGTGTGTGTGCGTGTGTGTGTGTGTGTGTGTGTGTGTGTGTGTGTGTGTGTGGGCTGCTCCCCAGGGACAAAGCATTGCCACATTTCAGTGCCACCATCTTCTCTCTCTCTCTTTCTCTCTGTTTTTTCTTTTTCTCTCTCTCTCTTTCTCTTTCTCTGTCTCTCTCTTTTTTCTTTCTCTCTCTTTCATTCTCTCTCTCTTTACTTTCTCTCTCTTTCTTTCTCTCTCTCTTTCTCTCTCTCTTTTTCTTTCTCTCTGTCTCTCTCTTTCTCTTCTCTTTCTCTCTCTTTCTCTCTCTCTGTCTCTTTCTCTCTCTCTTTCTCCTTCTCTCTCTCTCTCTTTCTTCTTCTTTCTCTCTCTCTTTCTTTCTCTCTCTCTCTCTTTCTCTTTCGCTGTCTGTTTCTCTCTTTGTTTCTCTCTCTCTCGTTCTCTTTCTCTCTCTGTTCTTCTCTTTCCTCTCTCTCTCTCTCTCTCTTATCTGTATGTTATTTTTGAACCTATAAAACTAAACACTTATCCAGGTTTGGTCGCGAACAACTTTGCTGCAGTTCAATGTCTGAGCATGCTTAAGCGCTTTCCCCACCTCCTAGATCTTCAGGTTTTATTCCTCAGCACTTTCTCTCTAATCACCTCCCCCTTACTGATTATCTCATCTTTTTATTTCATCTTTTTATCTCCTGTTCTAATCACCCCCCCCCCCCTCTTAGTGATACACCCCCTTATCCTTAGAGATTATCTCGTTTTTTTTATCTTCTGTCTGGTCTAGAAAACGTCCTGTCTCCTCACTACATTCCTCCTTACCCTCTGCCTTCCTCCTCCTCAGCATTGTTCCTCGTCATCATCATTTTGCTTTTATCCTCTCATTCTGTACCTCTTATCTCCTGTCTAGAGATCATGTCTTCTCACCACCTTCATCCTCGTCCTTTCCTTCTTCCTTAGCGTTGTGCCACGTCAAAAGTTTTTCCTACGACCTCCGCCATCTCCTTCTACGCCTTTTTTCCCTCCTCCTTAACATTTTATCTCCTCACTCGTTCCCTCCTCACCACTGTTTTTCCATCCTCATACTTTCCCTCTTATTTTCCTTCTATTTTTCCAGTTTTTACGTCGGCACCCACCTCTGGTGATGTGGCTGACGGAAATATCTATCCCAGGGAAGTGGGATAAGGGGGGTTTATCTAATACTATACTGACACCACCAGAACAACAATAATGTTAAGATGGGACAGTGAGAAGAGCAGTTTTAATGTAGCGCAACCTCTCTCTTCTCTCTCTCTCTCTTTCTGTCTCTCTCTCTCTCCCTCACCTCTCTCTCTCTTTCTCTCTCTCTTCCTTTTTTCTCTCGCTCTCTCCCTCTCTGTCTCCCCCTCTCTCTCTTTCCCTCTCTCTCTCTTTCCCTCTCTCTGTCTCTCTTTCTCTCTCTCTCTCTCTCCTGGTGCCTAACACTGTCCACATGTAGTGATTTCTCTTCCTGTGACTGTGATGAATGAGTTCATAGTAGGAAACACCTAGGAAACACAAATTCAGTGTTCTGGAAGACGATAGTGACAGTGAGGAGCAATGGACAAAGTTGAGAAATTCGATAAATGAAGCTTGTGAAGAAATCCCTGAAGTAGATAGAAAAGCAAAAAGGAACTGGATGAGTGAAGAAATCCCTGAAGTAGATAGAAAAGCAAAAAGGAACTGGATGACAAAATAAAGTTTAGGCTTGATGGAGGAACGGAGGAAGACAAAGAGAAACGAGGAGATATACAGGATGATAAACAAGAAATCATGAACAGATGCAACAAATCTAAGGAAGCTTGGCTGAAAACAAAGTGCAAAGAAATAGAAGACCGACACAAAAAGGATCCTCAGGGTATGTACAGACGAATTGAAGAAATTGTCCACAAGAAAAAGACATGCACATCAACTGGTTGCCTAAAATCGAAAGATGGTACGCTTATCATGGAAAAAGACAAAATATTAGACAGATGGAGCGAGTACATTAAAGACCTTTTTGAAGATGACAAACAAAGAACACATTATAAGAAAGAACTTTGAGGATCACCCATAATGAAAGATGAAGCAGCACTGAAAACGATGAAACCAGGAAAAGCTCCAGGACCAGACAACATTACTACACAGATGATTGAAGCCCAGGAGGAATTTGGTATAGAAAAAATAACAGTCCTCCTAAATGAAATTTATGACACTGGAAAAATCCCCAAAGATATGTCAAAATCAAATTTCATTACACTTCCAAAGAAGACAGGGGCTATAGAATGCGAACTCCATCGCACAATCAGTTTGATGAGTCATGTAACAAAAATCCTATTAAGAATAATCATGATGAGTACAAGGAATAGAATCAAAAGAGAAATAGCAGATGAACAGTGTGGATTTGTGGAAGGGAAGGGAACTGTTGATGCCATATACATCCTAAGAATTATCATAGACAGGTCAATCGAGTTCAATAAGGATTTGTATTTATGCTTTGTTGGTTATACCAAGACTTTCGATCGGATAAGACATGAACAATTGATTAACCAAACAGGAAGACTCAATATTGATGGAGAAGATCTACGAATAATCAGAAATCTGTATTAGGAACAAACAGCTGCAATGAGAATAGAAAACGATATAAGCTCTTTCCAAAACATCAAAAGAGGAGTCAGACAGGGTTGTGTTTTGTCACCAGATCTGTTTTCACTTTACAGCGAAAACATCACGAGAAACTTAGAGGAAGATCCTGGATTAAAGGTTGAGGAAAAATAATAAACATCATTCGATATGCAGATGACAACGTGCTAATTGCAGAAAATGAAAGGGACCTACAAAACCTTGAGAATATACTAGAAATAGAAAGCAAAGGTAAGGGGTTGGAACTAAACAGCCAGAAGACTGAAGACATGGTGATCAGTAAAAAACATGAAATCCCCTCATGCAAAATAACAGCAAACGGCACAACCTTGAGACAGGTTGATAAGTTTAAATACCTGGGAACGATCATTTCACCAGACGGCAGATGCACATCAGAAATAGCTAGCAGAATCGACCAAGCCAAAACAGCATTCAAGAAGATGAAAAGCATTCTTACCAACAAATGCCTATCAATTAACCTCAGGAAGAGAGTTTTTGAATGTTAAATAGAACCAATACTATTATACGGTTGTGAGGCGTGAACAGTCAACAAGCAAAGCCAGAACAAGATTGAGGCAGCCGAGTTGTGGTTTCTAAGAAGAATGTTGAGAGTTCCATGGACAGCAAAGAAAACAAACGAGACAGTCTTGATGGAGGCAGACACAAGATCATTCATAAGGAAGATTAGGAACAGACAGGCAACATGTATAGGCCAGTTCATGAAGAAAGGGGAATTGGAGCACCTGGTCACAACGGGAAAGCTGGAGGGAAAGAGAGCACCAGGTAGACCCAGGGAGAAGATATTGGACGGACTTGCAGAGCGGATGAAGACAAAGAGGGTGGAAGAGATTCTTGGGGCAACAAGAGATAGAAACAGATGGAAGGCTCATGATCGCCAACGCCATGTGGCAAGGCACCTGAAGATGATGATGATGATGAACTATGTGACACATTCTCCCTCTTTCTCTCCCCCTCTCTTTGTCTGTCTGCCTGCCTCTGTCTGTCTCTCTGTCTGTCTGTCTCTATCTCTGTCTCTCTCCATCTCTCCATCTCCATCTCTCTCTATATATATATTTATCTATCTATCTCTCTCTCTCTCTCTCTCTCTCTCTCTCTCTCTCTGTGTCCTCTTTCTCTCTCTCTCTTCCCTCTCTCAAGCAAAAACAATGTTTGAATGCCCTTGCGCTTACCAGGTCCCTTATTGACTATGCATCAACATTATCGGATAGTGCCATTAAAATAAAGTGAGAAAATGTTGCTCAGTACACGTTTACAGAAGCGAAGGCATTTAATGCATTGACTTTAGCTGTTTCATTGTAATTGCGTGATATACGTGTTGATGTGTTTTGAAATTCATACATTCTCACTGTCTCTAGTTGAAAAAGTTGAAACTGTAAGCGCCTGACGCGTACTTGTGCAAGTGTTTGCCTCTGTCACTTAATCTTCTGTGAATCATACACGGTTCTTATAAGATGAGGCATGGTGCACGTAGTCATTAGATGATGATGATGATGATTGTGGTGATGATGATGTTGATGATGATGAACCTGATTTAGAAATGATTGACATCACAACAGAATGGATTTCACAACAACAAAACAACAAATGACATGGCATCAACATAAACGAAGAATGACAACACATCAACAGAAGAGATTAGTGATCTCACTGCCACACAAGCAACGAATACCACACACACACACATAGTGAAAAGACGTTAAATCAAAGAACGCACACACACACACACACACACACACACACACACACACACACACACACACACACACACACACAACACACACACACATCACACACACACACACACACACACACACACACACACCACACACACACACACACAACAACCGTAAACAATCAATACACGTACAATATACAACTACACTTACAAATCACACACACACACACACATACACACACACACACACATACAATAAATACACAACACATATATATAATACAATACACACATATAATAATAAGCAACACAAAGAATAACTACATTTTATGAAGCAGGACACAAAGACACCAACGGACAGTTGAGGAAGCAGACACAAGTAATCACATTATAGGAAGGATTAGGAAAGGACAAGGCAACATTAATAGGCATTTCTATGAGGAAGGGGGATTTGAGCACGGTCACATCGGAAAGCTGAGGGAAAGAGACACCGGTAGACCCAGGGAGGAATGCTGGACAGACTGCAGAGTGTTGGGACAGGAAGGTAAGGAGTGCCCTAGGACAACTGGGTAGGATAATGGAGTCCCTGGTTGCAAGCTTGCGCAGGTACCTGATATGTGATGTATATGTATGTATGTATATGTATGTATGTATGTATGTATGTATGTATGTATGTTATGTATGTATATGTGTGTGTGTGGTGTGGTGGTATTCGTTGCTCATGTGGCGGTGAGATCACTAATTTCTTCCGTGGATGTGCTGTCATTTTGCGTTTATGTTGATGCCATGTCGTTCCATTGTTTATGTTTGAGCCACGCAAAAACACACTACCAACAACCCACAAAGTTGCCAATTACCCAACCACGGCGACTGGTAATCTTGAAGCAAACTTGCATAGACTCCAACATCACCTTCGTTCAACTTGACTTACTTTGGCTGGAAACTGAAGAACAAGGTAATCAGGATGAACAATATTCATTGATAGCGTTCAGCTTTCCAACAAGGATCTTTCTCTCTACTTAAGAGACATCAAGACCTTTATCCCTACAGCACCAAATACACCAGCTATGCAAGAGTTATCATTATCATGTGCCCTGCCGCATGGCGTTGGCGATCATGGCACGAATCTATCCCCTGTCTCTGCAAGATGGATGGAAGATGGACGTTTCCCGAAGAATATCGTCTACGGCAAACTAGTCTCCGGCAAGAGATCTGTTGGCCGCCCCCAGCTACGATACAGAGACGTCTGCAAGTGCAATATGAAAGCTCTAGGCATCAACACAGCAGCTGACGCAACAGATGGCGCAGTGTGCTCCAGACACAACTCTGGTAGGGGGAAAAGAAGATCCGGACCTTAGCCGAGGAAAAGAGAGTCATGCGGAAAGTGAGCTCCAATGAAGGGAAGCTGATGGCCAGCATCCATATGAGCATCCAATGTAAGAGACTGACAGAGACTGGCTTTCCCGTTTCGGCCGTGCCAGCCACAGCCGACGCTACTCAACTCGACACGACACTAGGGCGCATCATCCATAGTCGACGCCGACTGATGGAGGCCTACAACTACTATTACTACTACTACTACTACTACTACTACTACTACTATCATCATTATCATCATCGTCGTCGTCGTTGTCATTATTAATATTATTATTGTTGTTGTTATTGTTGTTTTATCATCATCAGCATCAGCAGCAACAGTATTATTATTATTATTATTATATTATTGTTGTTCTTGTTGTTATTATTATTGTTATTATTGTTATCACCATCATTGTTATTATTATTATTATATTATTATTACTATTATCATTATTGGTTTTGTTGTTATTGTTGTTGTTGTTGTTATTACTATTATTGTTGTTATTGAATTTCAGAGAGAATTTACTGCACACCAGACCCATGCCAAAATGGAGGGAAATGTTTTCTCAACGATGCCACTGATGAGGAAGCGTGTGACTGCTCATCCACCCAATTCGTTGGTCCCACAT
>JAPXFY010007414.1:0-10806 GCA_030674185.1 Monoplex corrugatus | reverse complement strand
TTACTTAAATACTTAAAAATACATACAGTTTGCAAACACATACACACACACACACACCCCAAACACCCAACAAAACACCCCAACACACACCAAAAAAACACACAAGTCTCATTTAAAAATCGAAAAGGTATATTCTGCAGCAACGATCGATGGCAAGAACCAAAACTCACCTAATAAGACCTTCCCGGCTTTGTCCACGCATGCACCACGGAAGTATTTCATTGACATGAGCATAATTAGTCATGGATCAAAAACGGTGGAAATACCGATTTCGTTCCTTTGTCTTTTATTACTGACAAGCGATTGCTTAAAGGGGCCCGATGTCGGCCATTAGTCAAATTAAACCCCATCAGCGTAGAAAGATAAGTTAGAAAAAATACAGGGGTTAGGAGAGGTTGTCATATTTTATTTCTCAGTCGGCTGTCTGTCTGCTGTCGTCTGTCTGTCTGCTTTTTTTCTGTTGGGCTGCTGCGTCTCTCTCTTTCTCTGTGTTTCAGTACTTCCTTGCTCTCTTTCATCCCCGTCTCCTTAACCCGCCTTTTTTTTCCCCGTCTACCTTTATGCCCCCTCTCCAAGCTCAAAAACTATTATTTTTTTTTTACATCTTTTTTACCTTATATTTGAAATATCCCCCCCCCCCCTCTTCTGTCTCTCTCTTCTGTCTGTCTCTCTCTCTCTCTCTCTCTCTCTCTTTCTTCTCCCCCTCTCTCCCTCCCATTGTTTTTTTTTTGTCCACCTCTCGTCCTTCTACCCCTTTTTGACAATTTTAATGGTTTTCGTGATGACTTAATAAACTCTACATACCTGCAATGCACACACACCACACACACACTCCTCTCTCTCTTTTCTCTTTCTCTCTTTTCTCTCTCTCTCACACACACACACCACCACTCTCTCTTTTCTCTCTTTCCCCACACCACACACACACACATTTTTCTTTTTTCCTTCCTTTTTCATTATGTCTTCTCTTCCTTCTTTGTCTCTCTCACGCAGAAATACCATACAATATAGTTTTTAATGAAAAAATTTATTTTTCCCCCCAACACAAACACCCACACACACAATTCTCTTTCTCCCCTTTCTCTCCTCTTCTTCTCTCTCTCTCTCTCTCTCTCTCTTCTCTTTTCCCCCTTCCTTTTCTCTCTCTCTCTTAAACCCACTTTTTTTGCTCCCTTTTAACGCAAAAAACAAGGATTACCCAAAAGAATGTCCCTGGAGTTTAGCGACTACCCTTGAGTAATAAAGAGTTACGTTTAAAACTATCTCTGTCTCTGTCTGTCTGTCGGTCGGTCTGTCGCTTGTTGTCGTCGTCTCCTGTTCTGTCTGTCTGTCTGTCTGTTTGTTCTCCTTCTCTATCTATTATCTATCTATCTATCTTCACCCCCCTTTTGTCTGTCGCTCTTTCCTTGTTCATCCGTCTGTTATCACCCCCTTTCTCTCTCTTTCTCCCTCCTTGTCTATCGTCTTTTCTCTCTGTCCATCCGTCTGTCTGTCCGTCGTCTGTCTGTCTGTCTCTCTCTCTCTCTCTCCCCCCCCCTTGTTTTTGTTCTTTCTCTCTGCCACCCGTCTGTCGTCTGTCTTTTTTGGTCTCTTCTCTGTCTCTCTCTCTCTTCTCCCTCCTTTTCTATTCTTTTTTGCCCCACCCGCCCCATCCGTCTGTCTGTTGTCTCTCTCTCTCTCTCTCTGTCCATCCGTCCACCCGTCTGTCTGTCTATCTGTCTCTTTTCTCTCTGCCCATCGTCTGTCTGTCTGTCTTTTTCCTCTTTCTCTTCTCCTCCCTTGTCTATTTCTCTTTCTCTTGCCCATCCGTCTGCTGTCTGTCTGTCTCTTGTCTCTGTTTCTTCCCCCTCCCCTTGTCTATCTATTTTTCTCTCTGTCCATCCGTCTGTCGTTGTCCCCTGTCTGTCTGTCTCTCTTCTCCCTCCCCTTGTCTTCTGTCTTTTCTCTCTGCCCATCCGTCTTTTTGTTGTTGTCTGTCTCTCTCTCTCTTCTTAAAAATTTTGTTTAGTTTTAAATGTGAATGTCTTTTTCCCAAGTAAAAAGGAAAAATGGGACGTTTGCTTGATGATACCAGTCTAATTATCGAAAAAAGTGCAAACCAGGAAATGCAAGACAAAGTACATGGCACAAAAAAAAATTACAGCGAAGGTATTTTTTGAAAAATAAACGCACGAGAAATTTTAAAGGCAAAAGGATTTGTGTGCGTGAAGGTGTTGTACATTTTACCTTTGTTTTAATACTTTTGTCTTTTAGGTGCAATAGCAACGAATATCAAAAATGGTCAGTTGTGTGTAATGTAAATCTAGCTTTACATACATATACTTTTTTCATTTAAATGTATGTTTGTACAAAGGGATAGTAAGAAAAACAATACAATAATAAAATTTAATAATCATCTTTATGACTCGCATCATCAGAAAAGTAACAATATTGATTATGTAATCATCACTCATCTCATCATCATGATTTTATCATCAGAAAAAAAATAGTGTAAAAAAGAATAATAATAACAATATGATGGTGTGATTAATAATAATTTAATGATGATGATAATAATAGTAATTAAAAACAATAAAATGAATAACAACAACAACAATAATAATAATAATCTATTAACAATAAAAATAATATAATCAAAAATAATAAAAATTTTTAAATTTAATATAATAATAATAATAATAATAATAATAAAAATTAAAAAAAATAAAAGCCCGCAATGCCATGTGGTAAGGTAGCTTAATCAGGGGACTGACTTCGATCCTGCTAGGTACATCCCCCCCTGAGGGGCAAAGGTGGGGGATTGGTCCCAAACATTTATGCACACCTGTTAATTTGCCTGGGCTTCCTTCGTGTACACATGCCATGCAGAATATCAAACACCCACGCTTAACCCCTTTGTCCCGCCCCCTACCCCCCCCCAACTGTAAAAACAAAAAACCCTTTGACTCCCTACCCTCCCCACCAAGTGAGGGTCAAAGGGAGGAAACTGTTGGATAGTGTGGGGAGTAAAGGGTTAGTTTGGGTTTTGTGATGGCTGAAAATTGCAGGATTTTTGGGAATTGTTGCGGATGTCAAAGGGCAGATCGGTAAGTTTAAACCAGAGTTGGAGACTTACGGTTAAAACCCCATAAAATTATCCCAGCATGTTCGCCTACCAAAGGGGTGCGGTGCGATGTGCGGGGTTTCCCCGCTGCACACAAAGGAAATTTCAAATGCAATGGCACCCGAGAAAAATCGGAACGGGATATGAAAAAGAAATAAAAGATAAAAGGGTTTTAAAAGTTGTTTGGAAAAAACTTTTGTCTTTAATGAACTCAACCTTTTGCGACACAAGCTTTTAAATTTGTGGCCCCATCAATTTGGAGATCTTTGTAATATGAAAAGTTTTCCCACTCGGGAGCGTGATTACATATTTGCACAGCTCATAAACAATACGAGGGGCATGCCCTTTCGCAACACATTACACGCAAACAGCGAGTTACCCCACACGTAACACGCGCGCGCACAACACCTATTTATTTCATTATATAAACATACACACAAGACTTTTTAACACAACACAACCACCACCACACCACACCACACACCACACACACACCACTTCCACCACACACACACCACACCACACACACAACACACACACACACACACTTTCTTTTTTCTCACTCTGTCTTTTTCTCTCTTTTTTCTCTCTGTTCTGTCTCTGTCTCTGTCTCTGTCTCTGTCTCTGTCTCTGTCTTGTCTCTCTCTCTCTTCTCTCTCTCTCTCTCTCTCTCTCTCAATGCTTTTCCCCTTCTACAGCGAAGACATGCGCTTGTAGCTCTTCGAATTTGTGTTGGGGGTGGGGTGTGGCGATAACTTTTCTAAATGTCTCCAAAAATGAACAGACAGATAAAAAATAAACATTTTACGGAACACTCACCCTTTTTCCCCATCTGACTGATTCCGAACAGAAATGACTTCCCAATTTGCCCTTGTTACGAATATTAATCTTGAAAGTCCACAGGTTTTTTGTTTTTTTTGGCCCTTTTTCTACTTCCTATTGATTTTTTTTTCTAACTCCTGCTTTCGAGTGTGAAGGAAGCGGACAATACTTTTTCCCCAATGAGAGAAAAATTGGTCTAAATAAATTCATAGAAAAAAGTAGAAAGCAATGTCTACCATCTTTTTGAATTTTTTTTAAAGAAAAGATAGAAAAGATTGTGTCAGACAGAAAAAAAAAAAACAAATCAGTGATGTTATAGGTAAAAAGATTAGTAAAGGGGAAAAAAACATTGTTAATAAATTGTGTTCCTGGTATAAAAGATTTTTCAGATGGAAAAAAATTTGTTTAAATCCTGTTCTCTTTCAAAAACTTATAACAATGGATAGTTCATAATGGAATACCTGGGTGAAACCGGGTTTCAGTGAAAAAAAACCCCACCACTGCTTTTAGTTCATCGGGATGGGCCCCGACTTTTCGCGCGATGCTGGGTTGAGAACTGGATATGTTACTACCTTTTTTAAACGCAGCGTTTTCTTAGCACATGAAATTCAAAAGGGAATTCTACCGTTATCGAAAAGGCAAGAATCGGTTTGCGAAAGAGATCGGGTTGCGGGAAAGGGGCATTTAAATAGAGGGGGTACAGCAAATTTAAAAAATTTAGACTTCTAGTGGGCTCTCAGATTCCTAATCAAAGTTTTGTGTCAAATTTAAGAAGGGGTTTAAGCTTTGACTCCTGCACCTGTCACCAGATATCTGCATTTTACCAACTGCCAGCAAAGAAAAAACAACCCTTTAAATTTCCCCCTCACTTACCCCACGAGCTTTGCGGAGCTGGTAGATAGGGTAGAAAATCAAAGAGCTAAGTTTTTGCTTTGGAGAATAGGGTGCGAGATAAAAGGGTTAAACTAGTGGTGGGTTGAAAAAAAAAAGTGAGACGAAAAACACGCCCTGAATAGTCAAGCAGAAAAATAAAACAATAAAAAGCAGGGACAATAAATTACATAAAAATCATACTAATTTTTTGTTGTTTAGTGGTTTTTTTTTCATATAAATGTTATTAAAATATATAATATATTATATTTTATATATGGGTAGATAGATAGGTGATAGTTGTTAGATAGATAGAAGATTTATATTTTTGTTTTTTATTACATTGTATTATTAGGTGGTGTGTGTGCGCGCGCGCGCATGTGTTGTGTGTGTGTGTGCGCGCGCGTGCGTGTGTGTGTGTGTGTGGTTGTGGTGTGTGTGGTGGGGTTGTACACACGAGAAAAACAGTATAAACAAAGAGACAGCGACGTAAGGACGAAAAAAAAAAAGCAAAAGGAAAAAAAATTTACGTTAACGTTTTTTTCGCTCCTTCTTTTAAAGTCTCCAAAGAATTTCCTTTATCACCAGAATTTTTGGAAAATGAACCCACAGGGACCGTTTTGAATGTTCAGAAAAAACACCCAATTTTTTCCCTTCTTTATTGGCTAAGACGAGACTGACATTCCCAATACGTTTGTATTAAATTGACAGGTCACATTTTCTTCACGTCTCCTTCTTTTAAGATTTCCCTTTCTACTCAATGCGTTCAGAGTTCCCAGCATAAGGGGTTGAGGTTGGCCCAGTGAGAGACGAATTGGTCAAATGAATTCCTGGACGAAAATAGAAACCTTTTTTTTATTGTTTTATTTCACACAAGTGTTTTAAATTTTTAAAAAGAGAGATGGCTAGGGTTCTGTCACAAGAAAGAAAGTTTTAAAAATGCTTAAAGTTATCCCCGAGACGAGAATCTGTGTTTTTCGATGGGTTTGGGTTGGTTTGGTTTGGGTTGGGTTGGGTTGGTTTGGTTTGGGTTTGGTTGGGGTTGGTTGGTTGGTTGGTTGGTTTTGGGTTTTGGTTTGGTTGGTTGGTTGGTTAGTTGGTTTGTTTGGTTTGGGTGGGTTTGGGTTTTGGTGGTTTGGGTTTGGGTTGGTGGCTGGCTGGAGGGCGGGTTTTGGTTGGTCAGTCGGTCGGTGGCCCGGCGGTTGGTGGTGGTTGGTTGGATGCGGTCGGTCGGTTTTTTGGTTGGTTGGTTGCATTCGCTGGATTGTTTAAAAAACCCCTGGGTTTAACCAGTGCGTGCTTATAATAATAGCAGAAATTGTGCTCTAACAAGGTGAGAATGAAAGGTTGCGGGGACGAGCTGAGGGAAAATAACAGGGGGCCACCCTTAGAAAAATAAAAGGGAGGTGGCACAATTGTAGAACCACCATCTATCGCGGCTCAAAAACGTATTAATGAAAGAAATACTGCAACGTGTGCGTGATTAATGGCGGAAAGATAATGCAACTGGGAAGAGGATTCTTACATGAAGAAAACGATTTCAGATTGAAAGATATGTAAAATAAAGCGAGAAAAGGGAAAAAAAAATGTACATATAATATATATTTATATGTATGTATATTTTATATATATATAATATATATATTTTTATATTTTTACATTGTGTGTGTGTGTGTGTGTAAATTAGATATATGTTATAACATTATAGTATGTATATATATTATATGTATATTATATTTTATATTTATATTATTTATATGTGGTTGTGTGTGTGTGTTTTTGTGTGTGGTGTGTGGGTGTGTGTGTTTGGTGTGTGTGTGTGGGTGGTGTGTTTTTCTATGTGACTTTTTTGCTTTTGCCTTTCCGGATAAAAAAAAAAAAAGATCGAGGAAGCAGTTTTTCAAGCTAAAAATTTTTTTTCTCGGATTTTCAATACAGACACACTTGAGTGGGGATAGATAGAAAATTTAGAAGATACATCTTTTATGTAATTTCCTGTTAATCTTTCCCAAAAAGAATTTCGAGAAAAAACAGGTTGTCCAAAACTAAGATTTTTTCGAGTTCTAAGAAACATGCGGGTTTAGGAGGGACAGAAGACATTGATTGGGATAGATAATAGATAATGATAGATAGTAGAAAGATAGATAGTAGATAGATAGACAGTGACAGATAGATAGGTAGGTAAGTAGTGGTAGGTAGGTAGGTAGAGGAGAGAGAAGAGAAACAGAAGGACAGACAGGAAAGAAAGGGGGGAGAGTGTGTGAGAGAGAGAAGTGAGAGCGAACGAGGGGAGAGAGAGAGACATAATACAAAGACAGAGAGACAGACAGGAAAGGAGAGGGGGGGAGAGAGATACAGAGAGAGAGAGAGGGGTACAGGAAATCAGAGAGAGAGGCAGACAGAAGGAGGGGGAAAAAGGGGGGGAAAAGAATGATGAATAAAATAACGAACAAACTAAATGCTTTTTAATAAACTCCAGAGGCCCTTTAAAAAATTAATATGACTCGTTTTGGTGGAAAGGGTTTCGAAGTCTGCCAGACCATAGTTCATATTTACTAAGGAAAAATACAAAACCTCTTTAATTTAACCTATTCTTTTTGACACAGTCTGGATCAACCATTATTATTAACAAGGTACACCGTGCTGTTGTTTACATCGAAGTCTGCATGTTTCTATTTTTGTCCTTTTTACTGTTTTACTTCATTCCCTTTGGTGGTTATTGTGAGAAAGAGAAGAAAAGACAGAAAAAGTGGAGTGAATTTTTAATTTTTTCGAATCTTTTGTGTCTTCTGTGGAGGTCCCCATTTTAAAATATTTTTTATACAGTTATCTATACGAAGATGAAAAATTCTTACCAACAAATGCCTATCAAATTTCATCAGAAAGGAGTCTTGAATGTTATATAGAACCAAATGTGTACGGATGCGAGGCGTGGGAAAGTCAGCGGCAAGCCAGAGCAGGATCGAGGCAGTGAGATGTGGTTTTCAGAAGAATGTTGAGGTTCCATGGCAGCAAAGAAAAACAAAAGAGACGTCTTTATGGAGGGGAAAAAATAGATCACTCATAAGGGAAAATTAGGAAAAGACAGGCAACATTTTGGCCATTTTATGAGGGAAGGGGGGATTTTGGAGCACCTGGTCACAAAGGGGGAAAGTGGGGGAAAGAGAGCCCGGTTGCCAGGGAGGATGCTGGGCGGGTTTCAGAGTGGTGGGGTGAGGAGGGGGGGGAGATGTGGGGGGGCAACGAGAGATGAGATGGTTGGAAACCCCTGGTCGCCAAGCCCTGCGGGAGGGCACCCGATGATGATGATGATATAAGTTAGTTACATCGAAATCTGTTTCTATTTGAGCACTTTCGGTGTTTTTGCTTATTCTATTGCTTGGGTAGTGTGAGAAAGAGAAGCGAGACCAAGAAAGAAAAAATTGGACTAAATTTCTATAAAAGGTGTGATGAACGTATTTTCTGTCATTTGTGAGGTCCACATTTCAAAACTACAAAAAAACAAAGCGACACATGAAAATATGGCACATTAGTTTTTTTTCCATCAGACGACCTGCAAAAAAGGAAGCGGACTTTTAGTTTGTCTTGTATTAATCTTGAAAAGGGAACATTTTTTTCCCCCGCTGTTCCCTTCCCCGTCGTTTTCACCTCTACCTCAAAGTGTTGGTGTTATGGAACAAGAGATGACTTCGCCAATGAAGGATGAAATTGGTCCACGTATGCCGGCATAAATTGTATAGAAAACATTTGTATGGTGTTACCTGTTTGCTTTTGAGAGATGAAAAATATTTTGTTAAAATTGAAAAAACTGTTTAATGTCAGCGTGAAAAGCCCCCGTATGTTTAGAATGTATGTTTTTTCAGGGTTTTTAAAAGGGGACTTGATGGCGTAATGGTTAAAATTTTTCCATTGTGTGGTAAAGAACAAAAGTAACTTTACAAAAAAATATGCTGCGTGGTTTTCTTTGCAAATTTTTTTTCTGTATTAATTTCTATATTTTTTTTGTTGTCTTTTGCTTTTTTTCTGACTGTCTGTCTATTTGCAGGTGTTTGTGCAAAATAAAACAGAACACTAAAAATTTGGTTGTGGATAGTGGGTTTTGAAGTTTGTTGAAACATCCCAACAAAAATCGAAAAAAATGATAAAACTGTCCTGGAGATCGTTTAAAGATCTAATAAAAGTGAAACAGGCGAAAGAGGGAGAGAGAAAAGGGGGCCAGAGAGAGAGGGGAGAAGAGAGAGAAGAAGAAGAAGAAGAGAAAAAGAAAAAGAAGGGAATTATAATAAAAGAAAAAGAAGAAGAAGAAGGAAAAAGAAGGGAAGAAGAAGAAGAAGAAGAAGAAGAAGAAAAAGTTACTTTTTTTCTTTTTAAACTTCAAAGATGAATAAAATAACTTAGGACGGGACTGAATTTGTGCAATGGGGAAACGAAGTTATCAAAGAAGGTTCCGCCTTCTTCCCCATTGATTAATGAAGAAGAAACTGACTTTCCTATTTCTTTCTTTCAAAACATTTTAAAGGCACGTTTTTCTCTGAGTTTTCCTCCTCTATTTATTCGCCTTTTTAAAATCAAAAGCGTTCGGTCCCAGCAGGGGGGATGATGACTTGAGTCAGCGAGCTATGAAATTGGCCCCCAAATGAACGCCTGGGCGAAAATGAAAACACGTCGTACCCGCCCCCTTGCGAGTATGTTTACACAAATGGAAAAATCATCCCCGTGCCAAAAAGTTGGCGAAAGTTTTCCTTTTATTATTGTTATCGGTTATAATTTTTTCAAAATGGGTTGCGTTTTTATAAAAAATGTCTTTGTAAGTAAAAACGTACACCAGCAGTGACCAACAGTTGCGCAGCAGCAGCAGTTGAGCAGCGTAAGTACAGTTATGGTAGTGGCTACGTGCAATAAAATTTTCTAGTGTTTTTTCTTTTCTTTTGCTTTTTAGTGATAAATTTAGAAGTGGTTCTCAAAGTTCCTCTCTGACAAAGCAGCATCAATTGAGGTAAGACGGGGTTTTAGCCCTTTTTCCTTTTTCCTTTCATTCCCTGTTTCCCTTTTTTTCAGTTGAGTCAATCTGTCACCCCATCGTATTGGCACAAAATTTTCACCATAAAACGTTATTTTTTTGAGCTGTCTCATTCCCCTTTATATCTTATTATTGTCATCAATTAAAATCTAGCCAAAAAATCTTACGTCATTGGTGCCTCTCAAAACTTTTTTTTTTTCCCTTTTTTTTCTGGAGTTGGTAGAAGTGATCCTTTTAACCATTTAAATATTAAGGTTACGATGAGGTAATTTGTCTCTGGTGGGGTGTGTTGTTATGTGTGGGTGTGTGTGTTGGTGTGTGTGTTTGTGTGTGTGTGTTGGGGTGTGTGTGTTTTGGGGGGGGTGAGTGTTGGTGTGTGTGTGGTGTGTGGTGGTGGTTGTGTGTACGTGCGTGTTCATGTGTGTGTGGGTGTGTGTGCGTGCGTGCGTGCGTGCGGGGCGTGTGGTGTGCGGTGCGCGCGCGTGTGTGTTTTGTCTGTGTGTCTGTTTTCTGTATGCAAAGACGAAACAGATAAATATATAAAACACACCACACCACCATAATTATACCATAAACAAACAAACACACACAAAAAATATCAAAAAAGAGCTTCAATCTTCAAGAAGCAAACAAAATAATTATTCCCCACCAGCAAAAACCAAATCTAAGCAATTTTTCCTCCCGCCCCCCCCCCCCACCCCCCCCTTCCCTCTCCCCAAAAGGGGAAAATAAGCTGTGCTATGGGGTTTGGGGGGGAAAAACTTGTGAGGCCAGGTCCCCCTCATTGCAGAAAAAGATTATGGCTGGAATAACCCGGAACCCTTTGTTTTGCCTGTGTCCTTTTTTCCGTCCTTGCCTAAATTAGGCGACAGATAACCCATTATGGGTCTTTTGCACAAATTTGGGGTCCCAAAATTTTCTGTTTGGGATGTGGTGGTTTGATGGTGTGGTGGGGTTGGGGGGCAACCGTGTGGTGGAAGAATTTATTTTA
>JAPXFY010007413.1:0-10813 GCA_030674185.1 Monoplex corrugatus | reverse complement strand
ATGGTGGTTGTCTGTTTAAACAGAGGGATAGTGGTAGTCTGTTTAAACAGAGTGATGGAATTAGTCTGTTTAAACAGAGGGATGGTGGTAATCTGTTTAAACAGAGGGATGGTTGTAATCTGTTTAAACAGAGGGATGGTTGTAATCTGTTTAAACAGAGGGATGGTGATAATCTGTTTAAACAGAGTGATGGTGGTTGTCTGTTTAAACAGAGGGATGGTGGTAATCTGTTTAAGCAGAGGGATGGTGGTAGTCTGTTTAAACAGAGGGATAGTGGTAATCTGTTTAAACAGAGGGATGGTGGTAGTCTGTTTAAACAGAGGGATGGTGGTAGTCTGTTTAAACAGAGGGATAGTGGTAATCTGTTTAAACAGAGGGATGGTGGTAATCTGTTTAAACAGAGGGATGGTGGTAATCTGTTTAAACAGAGGGATGGTGGTAATCTGTTTAAACAGAGGGATGGTGGTAATCTGTTTAAACAGAGGGATGGTTGTAATCTGTTTAAACAGAGGATGGTGATAATCTGTTTAAACAGAGGGATGGTGGTAATCTGTTTAAACAGAGGGATGGTTGTAATCTGTTTAAACAGAGGGAGGTATGGTTTGGTGTGAATCTGTTTAAACAGAGGGATGGTTGTAATCTGTTTAAACAGAGGGATGGTGGTAATCTGTTTAAACAGAGGATGGTGGTAATCTGTTTAAACAGAGGGATGGTTGTAATCTGTTTAAACAGAGGGATGGTGTAATCTGTTTAAACAGAGGGATGGTGTAATCTGTTTAAACAGAGGGATGGTGTAATCTGTTTAAACAGAGGGATGGTTGTAATCTGTTTAAACAGAGGGATGGTTGTAATCTGTTTAAACAGAGTGATGGTGATAATCTGTTTAAACAGAGGGATGGTGGTAATCTGTTTAAACAGAGGATGGTGTAATCTGTTTAAACAGAGGGATGTGGTAATCTGTTTAAACAGAGGGATGGTGTAATCTGTTTAAACAGAGTGATGGTGATAATCTGTTTAAACAGAGTGATGGTGATAATCTGTTTAAACAGAGGGATGGTGGTAATCTGTTTAAACAGAGGAGGTGGTGTAATCTGTTTAAACAGAGGGATGGTGATAATCTGTTTAAACGATAGAACGTAAGGATGGTGGTAATCTGTTTAAACAGAGGGATGGTTGTAATCTGTTTAAACAGAGGGATGGTGGTAATCTGTTTAAACAGGATGGTGTAACGTTAAACAGAGGATGGTAATCTGTTTAAACAGAGGGATGGTTGTAATCTGTTTAAACAGAGGGATGGTGGTATAATCTGTTTAAACAGAGGGATGGTGGTAATCTGTTTAAACAGAGGGATGGTTGTAATCTGTTTAAACAGAGGGATGGTTGTATCTGTTTAAACAAGGAGGTGTAATCTGTTTAAACAAGGGTGGTGTAATCTTAAACAAGATGGTGTAATCTGTTTAAACAGAGGTGGTTGTATCTGTTTAAACAGAGGATGGTGGTAACTGTTTAAACGAGGATGGTGAATCTGTTTAACAGAGGATGGTGTAATCTGTTTAAACAGAGGATGTGAATCGTTTAAACAGGGATGTGGTAATCTGTTAAACAGAGGGATGGGGTAATCTGTTTAAACAGAGGATGGTGTAATCTGTTAAACAGAGATGGTGTAATCTGTTTAAACAGAGGATGTGGTAATCTGTTTAAACAGAGGGATGGTGTAATCTGTTTAAAAGAGGGATGGTGTATCTGTTAAACAGGGATGGTGTAATCTGTTTAAACAGAGGGATGGGTTCTTTTAAACAGAGGATGGTGTAATCTGTTTAAACAGAGGATGGTGTATCTGTTTAAACAGAGATGTGTAATCTGTTTAAACAGAGGGATGGTGTAATCTGTTAAACAGAGATGGTGTAATCTGTTTAAACAAGGGATGTTGTAATCTGTTTAAACAGAGGATGGTGTAATCTGTTAAACAGAGGATGGTGGTATCTGTTTAAACAGAGATGTGGTAATCTGTTTAAACAAGGGATGGTGTAATCGTTAAACAGAGATGTGTAACTGTTAAACAGAGGATGTGTAATCTGTTTAAACAGAGATGGTGTAATCTGTTTAACAGAGGGATGGTGTAATCTGTTAAACAGGGATGGTGTAATCTGTTAACAGAGGATGGTGAATCTGTTTAAACAGAGGATGGTGGTAATCTGTTTAAACAGAGGATGGTGTAATCTGTTTAAACAGAGGATGGTGGTAATCTGTTTAACAGAGGGATGGTGGTAATTGTTTAAACAGAGGGATGGTGTAATCTGTTAAACAGAGGATGGTGGTAATCTGTTTAAAGAGTGATGGTAATCTGTTTAAAGAGGGATGGTGTATCTGTTTAAACAGAGAGGTGGTAACTGTTTAAACAGAGGATGGTGGTATCGTTTAAAACAGAGGATGGTGTAATCTGTTTAAAAGAAGATGGGTATCTGTTTAACAGAGATGGTGCGTTAACAAGATGGGTTGTTAAACAGAGGGATGGTTGTAATCTGTTTAAACAGAGGGATGGTGGTAATCTGTTTAAACAGAGTGATGGAATTAGTCTGTTTAAACAGAGAGATGGTGGTAGACTGTTTAAACAGAGGGATGGTGGTAATCTGTTTAAACAGAGGGATGGTGGTAATCTGTTTAAACAGAGGGATAGTGATAATCTGTTTAAACAGAGGGATGGGGGTAATCTGTTTAAACAGAGGGATGGTGGTAATCTGTTTAAACAAGAGTGATGGTGATAATCTGTTTAAACAGAGTGATGGTGATAATCTGTTTAAACAGAGGGATGGTGGTAATCTGTTTAAACAGAGGGATGGTTGTAATCTGTTTAAACAGAGGGATGGTTGTAATCTGTTTAAACAGAGGGATGGTGGTAATCTGTTTAAACAGAGGGATGGTGGTAATCTGTTTAAACAGAGGGATAGTGGTAATCTGTTTAAACAAAGGGATTGTGGTAATCTGTTTAAACAGAGGGATAGTGGTAATCTGTTTAAACAGAGGGATGGTGATAATCTGTTTAAACAGAGGGATGGTGGTTGTCTGTTTAAACAGAGGGATGGTGGTAATCTGTTTAAACAGAGGGATAGTGGTAATCTGTTTAAACAGAGGGATGGTGGTAGTCTGTTTAAACAGAGGGATGGTGGTAATCTGTTTAAACAGAGGGATGGTGGTAATCTGTTTAAACAGAGGGATGGTGGTAATCTGTTTAAACAGGGGATAGTGGTAATCTGTTTAAACAGAGGGATGGTGGTAATCTGTTTAAACAGAGGGATGGTGGTTGTCTGTTTAAACAGAGGGATGGTGGTAATCTGTTTAAACAGAGGGATGGTGGTTGTCTGTTTAAACAGAGGGATGGTAGTAGTCTGTTTAAACAGAGGGATAGTGGTTGTCTGTCAAGGACAGGTGGGATGGTAGTCTCAAGCAGAGGCATGGTGGTCGTCTCTGAAAGTTAGGGATGGAGGTAGTTTTTCTTTTTGTTTGTTTGGGGTTTTTTTGCAAAATAGGGATGGTGGTTGTTTCTCAAGCAGAGGGATGAGGTCGATTCCCAGGTAGAGGGATGATGGTCATGTCACAGACAGAGGGATGTTGATCGTCTCACAAATAGAGGGATGGTGGTCATGTCACAAAGAGAGGGATGATGGTCATGTCACAAAGAGAGGGATGATGGTCATCTCACAAAGAGAGGGATGATGGTCATCTCATAAATAGAGGGATGGTGATCATCTCACAAATAGAGGGATGATGGTCATCTCACAAATAGAGGTATGATGGTCATCTCACAAATAGAGGGATGATGGTCATCTCACAAATAAAGGGATGATGGTCATCTCACAAATAGAGGGATGATGGTCATGTCACAAATAGAGGGATGATGGTCATGTCACAAATAGAGGGATGATGGTCATCTCACAAATAGAGGGATGACGGTCATCTCACAAAATTAATAGAGGGATGATGGTCATCTCACAAAGAGAGGGATGATGGTCATCTCACAAATAGAGGGATGATGATCATCTCACAAATAGAAGGATGATGGTCATCTCACAAATAGAGGTATGATGGTCATCTCACAAAGAGAGGGATGATGATCATCTCACAAATAGAGGGATGATGATCATCTCACAAATAGAAGGATGATGATCATCTCACAAAGAGAGGTATGATGGTCATCTCACAAAGAGAGGGATGATGATCATCTCACAAATAGAAGGATGATGGTCATCTCACAAAGAGAGGGATGATGATCATCTCACAAATAGAGGGATGATGATCATCTCACAAAGAGAGGGATGATGATCATCTCACAAAGAGAGGTATGATGGTCATCTCACAAAGACAGGGATGATGATCATCTCACAAATAGAAGGATGATGATCATCTCACAAATAGAAGGATGATGGTCATCTCACAAAGAGAGGTATGATGATCATCTCACAAATAGAGGGATGATGGTCATCTCACAAAGAGAGGGATGATGATCATCTCACAAATGGAGGGATGGTGGTCATCTCACAAAGAGAGGGATGATGGTCATCTCACAAAGACAGGGATGATGATCATCTCACAAAGAGAGGTATGATGGTCATCTCACAAAGAGAGGGATGATGGTCATCTCACAAATAGAGGGATGATGGTCATCTCACAAAGAGAGGTATGATGGTCATCTCACAAAGAGAGGGATGATGATCATCTCACAAATAGAGGGATGATGGTCATCTCACAAAGAGAGGGATGATGATCATCTCACAAAGACAGGTATGATGGTCATCTCACAAAGAGAGGGATGATGGTCATCTCACAAAGAGAGGGATAGTATCGCCTCCCAAGCAGATAGATGGTCGTTGTAGCCGTCTTCTCTCTCTGTCTCTGTCTCTGTCTCTCTCTGTCTCACTCTGTCTCTCTCTGTCTCTATGTTTCTGTCTCTGTCTGTCTGTCTGTCTGTCTGTCTCTCTCTCTCTCTCTCTCTCTCTCTCTCTCTCTCTCTCTCTCTCGTCTGTGTGTGTATGTGTGTGTGCGTACATGCGTATGTGCACGCCTACATGTGTGTATGTGTTGTGCGTACAAGCGTATGTGCATGCCTACATGTGTGTATATGTGTGTCCGTGCATGTGTGTGTATGTGTACGTACGTATGTGTGTGTGTGTGTGTGTGTGTATGTGTGTGTGTGTGTGTGTGCGAGTGTGTGTGTTTACACGTGTATGTGTGTATGTGTACGTACGTATGTGTATGTGTGTGTGTGTGTATGTGTGTGTGTGTGTGTGTGTGTGTGTGTGTGTGTGTGTGTGTGTGTGTGTGTGTGTGTGTGCGAGTGTGTGTGTTTACACGTGTATGTGTGTATGTGTACGCACGTATGTGTATGTGTGTGTGTGTGTGTGTGTGTGTGTGTGTGTGTGGTGTGTATGTGTGTGTGTGTGTGTATGCGAGTGTGTGTTTACACGTGTATGCGTGTATGTGTACGTACGTATTGTGTGTGTGTGTGTGTGTGTGTGTGTGTGTGTGTGTGTGTGTGTGTGCGAGTGTGTGTTTACATGTGTATGTGTGTATGTGTACGTACGTATGTGTGTGTGTGTATGAGAGAGAAAGAGTGAGACCATGGTATCCCGTATCCGAGTCTGAAGCTTTTGTTCAAGATGTGATGTATCGACAGTCTCTACAACCTCACTCCCCTATGACCTCAGGAACAACGTTGACAGTGACCTTTCCGCCACCTGGTGCCTTGCCTGCATCATAAAGGGAGGTCAGTCAGGCATTGCTCGGTTCCATGTGTGTGTTCCCTGCATGTTCCAGGAATCACTCTCATCGTTCCATGCTGTACCCTGTCCGACTTGAATTAAGCAGGCTGCACTTCGCAGACTTCAGACTTCAGACTTTTTATTCAAGAAAGGCCGTAGCCCCTACTGAAGGGGTGCTTATAAGCATAATGAAATAATCAGATAGCATATCATATAGGATTAACAATCAACAACGAAATAAATTGTAATTTTCGATAAAAAAAATTTCCCTGATTCTAGCTGCTTAAAGCAGGAACAAACCAAAATTCTTAACATAATCGAATCGAGTTGAACACATAAACAAACACAGTTTAAACATATTTGGGCATCTATAATACTTTTCAGAGATAAACCTTGAACGGATTTCATCTAAAGCTGGACAACACAGGACAAAATGTATTTCATCTTCTTCAGCTTGCATACATAAGGGACAGAGCAAATCAGACTCTCTGTGTTGCTTGTATCTCAATTGATATGCTTTCAAAATTGATAAACCAAGTCTAAATCTTGCTATTGTTTGTTTTTTTTTCAAATTAATATCTAGACCAAGGCTTATGTATGGTTTAACAATGTGAGAATCTATGACAGTTCTGCAAAAATCATATCTTCTACTTGTCTGTATAATTTTTTATGGTCATTCCACTTTTGCCATTTACAATCAATCAGTCTTTGTCAAAAATCACGAATAAACTGTTCTTCATTGCCAGCTCCTTAAAAAATCAAACACCACCAAGCCCGTATTCATTCAACCACATGCGTACACTTGTTACCCAATTGTTCTTACCTTTAAAATCTAGTCTATTGTCTATTGTCCTCCGTGTGCAACAGTTTTAAACCAAAATTGACTATGTCGTACAACTGAATGAACAAACAATGGGTATCTGTTTGTTTCTACATAATACTAAATCATTAGATGTGCGCTTATCCAGTCCTAAAAATCCTTTCAAAGCTTCACAATGCATAACTACCTTATCTAATCCCCAAATTTTCTGCTCCATACAGCAAAATCGATTGTATTTGTGAATCAAATTTTTTGACAAGTAAATGAAATGAATTATGCAATATGTTCAATTTTTTCATCACACACAGCAATGCATTTTTACCTCGCTAGAAATATCTTTACAAGCCAGAGTAAAACTCAAACGTGTAGAAAAATAAATTCCCAGGTATTTCTATACATTTACAACAGGCATAACTGTATCATTGTACACCCATCTCTCTCTAGCAGCTAAGTGTCCTCCTTTTCATAAACACGAAAACATTATTTTTGTTCAAATTTACCTTCAGATGTAAAGAAGTAGCCGCACTGTGTAGAGTACTTAACTGCATCTGTAAACCTACAACCGTTTCAGATAACAACAGCACATTATCTGCCAACAAAAGAATAAACAATTCTGACAAATCTTGTGGAAATTTGGCCCCATGACGCCCATTGCTGATAAAAACTCCAGGGCAAGCTCGTCAATAAACATAGAAAATAACACAGGGCTACTTCGCAGCTTCTTCAAGAGGCAGTCATCGCACCCAGACAATTCCATATGCGCTCCACCCAGATCTGGCAGTGACATGTCTGGCAGACACCTTGGTAGAGCCCTATGTGATGGCAAGGTCTTGAAGTGGGAAGGAGAGAGAGAGAGAGAGACATACAGAGAGAGAAAGAGAGAGAGAGAGAGAGACATACAGAGAGAGAAAGAGAGAGAGAGAGAGACATACGAAGATAGAGAGAGAGAGACAGACAGTGTATGTGCGAGTGTGTGTGTGTGTGCGTTGTGTGCGTTGTGTGTGTGTGTGTGTGTGTGTGTGTGTGTGTGTGTGTTAATTTCTGTCAGTGGGTGTGCGCGCGCGCGTGTATGTGTATGCGTGTTTGAGTGTGTGCACATGCGTTTCATGCATATGCTTATTTAATCTTTTAATGTCAGTATCGAAAGACTCGAAGGAAATAACCCACAAGTTTCATGTCAAATAGGTTCACAAAGAGAACAAAAATAGATGTCGATGATTGTTTCCTAACTTCAGTAAGTAGTGGTAGGGTGGGTGTTAGTCCAAAGCACCGCCCAATGCGACATTATACGTAGTGGACAATGCAAGGCCACGCCCACCCGGTCTGAGATGAAACTGAAAGATCTCTATGATATCTTGGACGATAGTAGGTTTCAGTGATGGGGGCAAAGTCACTCCTAGAAACAATGTAAGAGACAGGACCGAATGCTGGCCACATTTGCACGCAAGTTCTCTGAACAGAAGAAAACTTTCTGCATGCTATGTGCTCAGCGTCAGGCTACTAAAGCAGAATCATCTTGTGATGCCAGGAAAACAGAGAGCAGAAAAAAACTTGCACTGGTTGATCAGCCCATGGGCAAACAGATTTTCCCTACAGTAATGCAACAGACTGCCCACTGGAAGGTTGTGCTTTCCAATCCCCATCAGTCCCTTTCAAAAATCATTGTGGGATTTATTTTTGTTCTAACTGGCTCCTACCCAGAGTCAGGCGTGCTATGGGCTCATTGGGAAGACTGGGGCCACACAGTCTCGAGTCTCATCCACTTCACGGCTGCGTCATTGAGGGTGTTGCTCAAATCTTCTAACCAGCACCTCAAATGCCTGTATCTCTCGGGTCTGGTTGATGCCAGGGCATATTATGATAGTTAAGCGTAGAGTACAACCCTGTCACGCAGTTTTTTCAATCCTAGATGGAACTCCATAGCATCATGATTATCATCCTCATCGACATTATCATCATCCCATTGTAAAAACTATACCAGAACGAAACGAAACGAACTGTGCCAGCTTCTGTGGCCATTAAGGTGGCGTAGAAAATGGGACAAAAAAAACAAAACAAAACAACAAAAACTTGCTAGTGGCGTTACCATCTTCAGCTCCGCGTAGTGGACAGCAGATGGCCTTCAGATACGGAGATCAGCTGTCAAACAAACCAGGTTTGTTTGGACGAATAATCAGTCTTAAACTGACAGGTGACGTTTTCTGTTAAGACAGATTGGGTGGCACTCGCCACAGTCACAGCCACAAAATACCCCCAAGTACCCAAATGACAGAGCCATCAGTCGGATAAGGGCTCAGAACTGATACATTCTATAAGGACCAAAAACACACAAAATAAAATCAGGGTGTGTATTTATTAAAAAAGAGAGGGGGGGGGGGGGAAGAGAGGGAAGGAGTGAGAGAGAGAGAGAAAGAAAGAACGAGGTAGACAGACAGAGAGATAGATAGATAGACAGATAGATAGATAGACAGATAGATAGATAGAGAGATAGAGAGATAGAGAGATAGAGAGATAGAGAGATAGAGAGATAGAGAGATAGATAGATAGATAGATAGATAGACAGATAGATAGGTAGATAGATAGATAATGAGAGAGAGAGGGAGACAGAGAGAGAAAAAAGACAGACAGAAAGAGAGACAGACAGACAGAGACAGAGAGAAAGACCGAGAGAAAGAGAGACAGTCTAGACAAGTGCAAGACAAGACAGGCTCAAATCTGCGGCCAGCTGGCAACTAAATGGACAGGCAACTTACCTGACATCAACGACAGAAACCATACCCGACACAAACCATGAACTGGCCCGGCACGGCTTACTCGTGCAGACCAAGGCTGGCTTATCATTTGGCAACTAATGATGATGATGATGAAGGTGGTGATGATGATGATGACGACGATGATGATGATGATGACGACGATGATGCTGCTGCTGCTGATGACGACGACTATGATAATGGCTATGATCATCATCATCAGGTGCCCTGCCGCAAGGCGTTGGCGATCATGGACTTCCATCTGTCTCTATCTCTCGTTGCCCTTAGCATCTCTCCCACCCCCCTCGTCCCCAGCCACTCTGCAAGTCCGTCCAGCATTTTCTCCCTGGGTCTACCCGGTGCTCTCTTTCCCTCCAGCTTTCCCGTTGTGACCAAGTGCTCCAAATCCCCCTTCCTCATAAAATGGCCTATAAATGTTGCCTGTCTTTTCCTAATCTTCCTTATGAGTGATTTACTTGTGTCTGCCTCCATCAAGACTGTCTCATTTGTTTTCTTTGCTGTCCATGGCTATGATAGTAACGATAATAATGATAATTGTAATAATAATAATCATCATAATAATGATGATGATGATAATGATAATATAATCATAGTTATAATTACAATATTGATAGCCATGATGGTGACAATAATAACAACAATCATAATAATGATAATAGTAATGATAATAATAATAATAATAATAGTAATAGTAATAACAATATCAATGATAACAACAACAATAATAGCAATAATAATATCATATAATAATAGTAACAATAATAACAATAATAATAATAATAATAACAGTGATGATGATGATGATGATGATGATGGTGCTGCTGCTGCTGTTGCTGCTGATAATGATGATGATGATGATGACTATGATAATGGCTATGAAAGTAATGATAATAATAATAATTGTATTAATAATCATCATCATCATGCTAATGATGATATTGATAACATAATCAGTTATAATTACAATGATAATAGCCATAACAATGATGATGATACTAATTACAACAATAATAATGATAATAATAATAATAATATAACAGTAATAATAATGATAATAATAATAACAATAGCAATGATAACAACAATAATGATAGCAATAATAATTATCATAATAATAGTAACAATAATAACAATAACAATAACTATGATGATGATGATGATGATGATGATGATGATGATGATGATGATGATGATGATGATGATGATGATGATGATGATGATGATGATGATGACGACGATGATGATGATGATGATGATGATGATGATGACGACGACGACGACGATGACGATGACGATGATGATGATGATTTTTAATGCGACAAATCTTGAGTCAAGAATCAAACCAAGGCGAGCACTCCCATCACTCACAAAGCAAACACCAACAACCATCAAACCTCCAGGGCACAAAGCACACACAATCTGGGAGGTGGAAGACAGGAGGGGAGTAGGACGTGTGACCACTGACC
>JAPXFY010007412.1:7500-10813 GCA_030674185.1 Monoplex corrugatus | reverse complement strand
AAAAAAAAAAAAAAACAAAAAAAAAAAAAAAAACAAAAAAAAAAAAAAAACAAAAAAAAAAAAATAAAAAAATAAAAAATCATAGTTACCTTCAATCCACTTAAAGTTGTGATTCTTTGTTTCTAGGGTTTAGATGGACCTTTTTGATTTGTTTTTATTCAGGATCATCGCACGTTGGAAAAAATTTCGTTTGTGCTCACCATTATTTTTTCTTCTGTCCATTTTCAATGCCCTTAATGGCCACAGAAGTGACACGGTTTTTACAATGAAAATTTTGAAAATAACGATGAAGATAAAAATCATGATGCCAAGGGGGTTTTTGATTTACGATTGAGACAACTTTGAGAGGGGTGTATTTACGTTTACTGTAATAATATAACTGCTGTCAGACTGGCCTATAAGATGTAAGAGACATGCAATGTTTGTCAGAAGACTTAAGGGCATCTTCTGTGATGCATCCGTGAAGTGGATGAGACTCGAGCGTGTGGTCCCAATCTTCCCAATGATCTCAGAGCACGCTCAACTCTGGGTAGAACCCTGCTGGAGCCGAAAATCCCACACCGACTTTTTAAAAATGATTTAATGGGGATTTGAATCCACAACCTTCCAGTTGGTAGGTCTATTGTGCTAACTGCTATCCCACAACAACTGGTTTGAAATATTTTGATTTGTATTTTGTTAATATTTTACCACTAAATATCACCTTCTTAACATTTTGACTCTAATTGAAACATATCACTAAATATTGGATGCAAATGAAATAATTAGCAGATGGCAAGAAACTGTTGGGAAAGCTGGACAGCAGAAAGTTTTCAGAGGAGAAACACCCCTCAAGCAAGTGTTTCAGTCCTAAACTCCCTACACTCTAAGGTCACTAGAAACTCAATACAAATGAACCAAATCATTAAACTAAATATTACACAAAAAGAATTTGGTTTAAGTAAGCAAACAAAAAACAATGCATTGTTAGTTGACTTGACCAGTTTGTTTGTTCCATATTCTATCTTATTTCGAAATATTTCTATCATTCTTTTCCCTTCTTTTAGATTTGTTGCATCATGTGCTAACTAGTAAAGTATATAGCACTTTTCTGTTTTGTTTTGTAAATAGACGTAGATTGTCATGTCTGGTATTTTTCTCCCTTTGCATTCTGAACAAAAAGAGAAACAGGAGTTCTCTTCTTATTCTGTTATAATTTAATCGTCAAACACATTGTTTTAGCACAATGTTGCAATAATGTTGTTTGATATCTATTCGTGTTTCTTTCGTAGCTCTGTATGTTTATTTTTGGCTTCTTATATAAGTAGAATCTATGACATTTTACACACAGAGTTCTTTGGTTGTGTAATTTGCTTGATGTGTTTATTAGTGGAAAAAATATGCAAATAATGCAAATCGTATTTTAAGGTGATGTAGATAACAAAATATCAGAGACAGCCCCTAAGTTTGTGTGCTGTATGAAGATGAAGGTACACGAAAGTATGTCACAAATTGCTCTGCCTGTCCAGTTTGTCTGTTTCAGCTTCAGTTTCTTAAGATGGCATCTCTGCACTCGGTATAAATTTCTTATGCAGTTATGCCAAGGAGGCCATGTGATAGACAAATTCCAAAATGATCACGGCATTTACCCTAAGCCATTGCATAAGTCCCCACACGCTGGCAATATCGTGAGGTCTTGTCTGGAGTGAGGTCTACGTCTTTCTTGTATCAATCTGTAATTTAAAAATAAGAAGAAGAACAGACTATATGTGACCTCCCAGCACGAACATCAGTCTTAACTAGCATTTTGGGCATTTTGAGATATATATATCATGGAAAGTGTACATTTTTTGCTGATTATTTTGGTACTTGAATAAAGCTTGTCCTAAAAAATATGTAGACGTTATGTATGTTTAAAATTATTAAGTTGTACGACTGCCATTTTGAAAAAAATGGCCTCTAAAGTTTTTATGTACTCTCCTACACATTTACCTTAAATTTCTTTATTTGGTGGCTTTGACCCGGTTTTGTTTCTAACTTTAGCTGTCATTATCTGAAAGGTGCACCAATGCTTTCTGTCAGTATATTACTTGTCGGGTCTTGTACATGTTACGGTTCACAATATGAGACAAAAAAGGTAATTTTAGTAAAAAAAAAAATTGCGTTCTGTCTGCTACTGTCACTGCATAAAAATACAAATTTCAATTGATTAATGATATTTTTTTCAAGAAAAAAACATTCTTGGGGATAGATTATAGTCCACAGAAATCAATTTTAAGAAAAATCAAAACACCCCAGATAGACCTTCAGTCACCTTTACAGCTCCTAGTGCTTTTTGACTAACTGCGAATTAAGACTGAACTGGTGATGGGAGGTCACATATTGTAATAACACATATCTCTCCACCTGTTATATCTCATATGTAAAACACAAGACAACGACAATAAAAACAACAAAGAAGTAATGAATATTGACGAATAACATACCCGGGACCTTTAGTGCGAATAGACGCTAGTTTGTCCCATCATCATGTGCCCTGCCGTTTGGCGTTGGTGATCATGGCCTTCCATACGAATCTATCCCTTGTCGCTGCAAGCACATCTCTTATCTTCTCTGCCCTCAACCATTCTGCAAGTCCGTCCAATATTTCCTCCCTGGGTCTACTTGGTTCTATCTTTCGCTCCAACTTTTCTGTTGTGACTAGGTGCTCTGATTTCTCTGGCTTCATAAACTGTCCTGTGAATGTTGCCTGTCCTTTTCCTAATCTTCTTTATTAATGTTCTTCTTATGTCTGCCTCTTTCAAGACTGTCTCGTTTGTTTTCTTTGCTGTCCATAGAATTCTTAACATTCTTCTTAGAAACTGCATTTCAGTGTGTGTGTGTGTGTGTGTGTGTGTGTGTGTGTGTGTGTGTGTGTGTGTGTGTGTGTGTGTGGTATGTGTGCGTGCGTGTGTGTGTGTGTGTGTGTATGTGTGTGTGCATGTGTGTAGTTGTTGTTATCGTTGTTGTTGTGTTCAATTTCTCTTTATTCATGTGTAGGTCATTATGAATTAACTATATGGATTTTAAATGACTCTCACCACGGCACAGCTCAATCCATTAATCTTCGTTGTTGTTTGCTTTTTATTCTGTACGAGTATGTTTCTGTTCACTTATGACAGCGAAGGTTTGTTTCCAGACTTTTTTCTTTTCTTTTTTTTTTTGCAGGACAACTGCATTGCTGCTGTGGGATCTTTAACACGAGCAGTTCATAAAAATATGTAATGGATAAGGGATGATGAAACATCTCTGTCTGATCGAACCCATGCCCCACTAATACTAAGCAGGTGCTTTA
>JAPXFY010007412.1:0-2500 GCA_030674185.1 Monoplex corrugatus | reverse complement strand
TGTGTGTGTGTGTGTGTGTGTGTGTGTGTGTGTGTGTGTGTGTGTGTGTTGTGTGGGGTGTGTGTGTGTGTGTGTGTGTGTGAGTGTGTGTGTGTGTGTGTGTGTGTGTGGAGAGAGACAGACAGAGAGCAAGTCAGGGGCAGAAAGAGAGACTTTGTCTGATTTTTGTTAGTTAGTTAGTTAGTTAGTTAGTGAGTTGGTTGGTTGATTGGTTGATTGGTTGGTTGGTTGGTTGGTTGGTTGATTGGTTGGTTGGTTGGTTGGTTGCTTAGATGGCTGGTTGGTTGGTTGGTTGCTTGCTTGCTTGCTTAGATGGTTAGTTGGTTGGTTGGTTAGTTGGTTGGTTGGTTGGTTAGTTAGTCGTCTTTTCATTTCATCATCATCATCATCAGTCCCGTAGTCTGGTTGACCGTTGGGGCACCATTGAAGATTTTGCAACCAACTTCCTCCACTCCTCACGGTCCTCAGCTTTCCGCAGAATGATATTCCATTCAAGGCCAGTCCACTCTCTGATATTGTCTTCCCATCTTTTTCTCTGTCTGCCTCTTCGTCTCCCTCCCTGAACTGTTCCTGCAAGACGGTCTTGGCCAGTCCAGATGATCGTGTGACGTGCCCGTACCACCTCAGTTTGCGTCTTTTCACTGAGGTCAGGAGGTCTTCATACGGCCCGATGGCGTTTTCGATTCGGGTTTTCACTTCTTTATTGGTTATATGATCTATGTACGAGATACCAAGGAGTTTGCGGAAGCATTCATCTCCATTGCCTGTATCCTTCTTTCAATGTCTGCTGTTATGGTCCATGTTTCGCATGCATACAAAAATATTGACATGACCATGGGAACGCATCAGTCTGATCTTGGAGCCGATTGCGATATTCTTGTCGTTCCAGATGACTTTTAGCTTGGTCATTGCAGCTGTGGTCTGTGCAATCCTGGAAAGTACCTCGGGCTTTGATCCTTCATCTGATACTATAGCTCCCAGATATTTAAATCTATGGACGGTCTCAAGTTTCTTGTTGTCTATGGTAATGTCAGTGCTGATGCCATTGGTATTATTTGTCATCAACTGGGTTTTCTCTGCACTGATCTGCATGCCATATGATGTGGAGGCCTCATCAAGATGTTTTATCAAGCTGACTAGCTCTTGCTCTTGCCCAGCTAGTCCGTCAATGTCGTCGGCAAAACGCAAGTTTGTGATTGTTCTACCTCCGATGCTGACTGTTCCCTCGTGGTCTTCAAGTGCGTCAGCCATTATTCTCTCTAAGAAGATGTTGAAGAGAGTGGGGGAGAGCAGGCATCCTTGGCGTACTCCAACTGTGGTTCGGAACCATTCGCCTATGTTGTTGTCATGGTAGACTGCACTGGTCGCCTTTTCGTAGAGGCATTCTATGGTTCTGATCAGGTTGGCATTGATGTTGTACAGCCTCATGGTTGCCCACAAGGCTGCGTGCCAAACTCTGTCGAATGCCTTCTTGAAGTCCACGAAGACGTGGTAAAGGCCTTGCTGGTGTTGCAGGTATTTCTCACAGAGCAATCTGAGGTTGAAAATTTGCTCTGTGGTACTTCTTCCTGGTCTGAAACCTGCCTGCTCTTCTTTTATTATCTCCTCAGCTTGTGGCTTCAGTCTACTCAGAAGGATTTTTAGCATGACCTTACTTGGATGGCTGATCAGGCTGATGGTACGGTAGTTTTGGCATAGTTGTAGGTTGCCTTTCTTCGGGAGAGTGATGATCAGGGACTGGGTCCAAGGTGTTGGCCACTCACCTGTCCGCCAGATCTTATTGCAGATGATGAGTAGCATATCTATCATGGCCTCTCCTCCTGCCTGGACCAGTTCTGAGGGAATGTTGTCCATTCCTGCCGACTTGCCTTTCTTCAATGATTTTACTGCAGCTTCAACTTCTTCTCGCACGATGGGGTAGCTGTCGTTGTTGGTTGGTGGAGGAACGTCTAGCACCTTGGGATCTCCTGTTGTTGTGTGTGTGTATAATTCGGAGCAGTACTCTGTCCACCTCTGCAGAATCTCTTGATTTCTGTGAGACATTTCCCTGCTTTGTTCTGTATGGTAGTGGTTCTGCCTTGTTTTGAGCTTGCTAGTTCTTTCACAAGCTGGTAGGCTTTTTTGCTGTTATTTTTCTGCAGGTTTGCTTCGATATCTTGGGATTGTTCTTCAATCCATGTTTCCTTTGCTTTCCTCATGCCTTCTTTAACTTGTTGGTTGGCTTTTCTGTATAGTTTAGCACCTTCATCCGTACTCTTCTTTTGCTTTAGTTCTCTGCGTTTGTCGCTCAGCTTTAGTACTTTTCATATACTATATCTAAATGTGTTTGTGTGTGGTGTGTGTGTGTGTGTGTTTTGTGTGTGTGTGTGTGTGTGTGTGTGTGTGTGTGTGTGTGTGTGTGTGTGTGTGTGGTGTGTGTGTGTGTGTGTGTGTGTGGAGATGTGGAGAGAGAGAGAGAGAGCGAGAGAGAGTCTGAGACAGAAAGACTTTGTCTGATTTT
>JAPXFY010000741.1:0-42500 GCA_030674185.1 Monoplex corrugatus | reverse complement strand
TTTTCTGCAACCATAGGAGCCACAATTGTGAACGTAGACTTTGTATGTGATGAAGCTTTGGGCATGAGATGCAGGGGATGAGTGGAGTAATTGAGACTAAAACTGGATGGAGCATTCTCTACAGTGAAGAAAGGCCAAGGCATGGTTCTGACCCACACAGATATCTCACCATGAGGCAAAAGCAGAACAGCAGTCGTTACATCAGGATGACGAAATAACAGCTTGTGCCCAGACCTTACTTCAAGCTGCTCATACCATTTTAAACTGAAGTGG
Source organism: Monoplex corrugatus (assembly GCA_030674185.1). Taxonomy (NCBI): domain Eukaryota; kingdom Metazoa; phylum Mollusca; class Gastropoda; order Littorinimorpha; family Ranellidae; genus Monoplex; species Monoplex corrugatus. The sequence continues at coordinate 42,227 of JAPXFY010000741.1, read as the reverse complement.
GTAAAGTGCAGAATTATGCCTTGGTTGTCTTGAGCAGGTTTGATGTGCCAGGAAAGTTCACGGGTACACCAACAACTCTTGGCAGGCTCAGTCCACTCCACCCGGCCTTCAGTAGTGTCAAGGTGTGTCGTGTAGGTGTAGATACAGGCCCAGCTGCATTGGTTACACTCGTCTGTTTCATAGCCTGGTGTGGTGTTCATGGGGCTTGTCCAGCTGATTCTGTCATACTCCATGGAAATTATATAGGATTCACTTGTATCACTTAATGCGTTATACCTGGTGGGAATTGAATGTGATTCACTTACACTGTTTGGTGAATCATACTTGGCAAAATTTGTAATAGACTGGTTTGTAATGCTGGATGTACCAGACTTGGTGAAAGTTGAGTAGGATTCACTTGTACTATCTAATACATCAGATTCTGTAAAAGTTGAAAATGATTCAGGTGTGCCGCTCAAAGCGTCAAACTCTAAAAAATTTGAATAAGATTCACTTGATGTACCTGTAGTTTTAGACTCATTGAACGTCATGAAAGAGTGGCTTGTACCTTTAAATTTAAATGCATCATACTCAGTTGAAGTTGGGACAAGTTTATCTGTGCCACTGACTGTAAGAATGTTATCTACAATGTCAGTTCTAATGCTATCATCTGTTGTGTACTCGTGTAATCCATTGTGTGTATCCTCGTCACCGTCCTTCTTTCTAGAGCCTTCTATATATTTTGTCATCATCAGATCACCTTGCTTCTGATGCTGCTTGAGTTTCTGGCTCAAAATGTTTGTCGTAAAAAATCTTGATGGATCACTGGTTTTGTTCTCAAGGTGTATAGTGTTTTCTTTGTCCACTTCATTCTGAGTATGGACATGTCCTACTGGTGACCACACTATTGTCAATGTCATAACCAAACAGCAGTGACAACTTCTGTTCATATTGTTCTTTTTTGTTTTGTTGATTATACGCCGTTGTTTGCAGATGGTCAACATTCTGTTAAAATGGAAATACAATTTTAAGTGTTTGGCAGCCTTAACTTAAAGTTACCAGTGTGGTTTTAACTTATACAGGCGTTTACCACTTGTACAATGAACTGGACTGATATCCCTGTTTAAACGTCAAACATCTTCATATTTTAGTCTGATAATGTTTATTTACTGACTTGATGCTCTTGGTGGGCTTCTTTCTGTCCAAGGATGCACACAGGGTGTGTGTGTGTGTGTGTGTGTGTGTGTGTGTGTGTGTGTGTGTGTGTGTGTGTGTGTGTGTGTGTGCGTGCGTGTGCTTGTATGTGTGTACGTGTGTTTGTGTTTGTGTATGTGTGTGTGTGTGTGTGTGTGTGTGTGTGTGTGCGTGTGCTTGTATATGTGTACGTGTGTTTGTGTGTATGTGTAGGGCATGTGTGTGCATGCATGCGTGATTTTTGTTTATGATGGCACATGCGATTATGTGGTCTTTTCTCTGTGGCACTCTGTGCTCTCCAAGCTATAGGGAATGACAAACTCCAACCTGACCAAGGCAGAGGAACCAGAAGAGTAGTACTCCAGTATATCCACATTTACTGTAGGATACTAGACGGAAGATGAGATAGCAAAAAGAGGAACCCAGGAAGACCAAACAGACAGCAGTGCTGGCTACTGCGAAAAGACGATCATGGTCAGATTGCTCCCTCTTCTGTTCAGAGATTGGCAAGTGATCCTGTATCAAACCAGTTGTGTTTACAAATCACTGTTGGGTTAGGAAAACGGCTTAACAAAAGAAAGAAAGACAGACAGATAAAAAAGAACGAAACAAAAAATACATGCTTTAAATTTGTTTGATAGAAATACAACCAAAATATATGATACATATCTATCTATCTATCTATATATATATATAACATTTTGGAGCGAAATCAGTACCCACCGATTTTTTATGACCCAATCATTGAAAAAGCCTTATCAGAACTAACGAGTCTAAAGGATAAGGAGAGTGTGCAAAAGGATAAAACGGTGAAAGATACGATACCTATGAGGCTACAGTATAGAAGAAAGGTAACGGAGGATTATGCTCGTTCACTTCATTGACTAGATGCCCCATTTAAGATTGTGATGACGATTAGAAAGTTGAAAACCGTCCTTCCGTCGCTAAAGCCACCGGTGGAGAAGTGCTTGAGAAGCGGAGTTGTCCATAAAATCAACAGTTCGCGCTGTAATGCGTGGTATGTCGGCCAAACCAGCCGACATTTGCAATCTCGCTTCAGAGAGCACATCAAAAACAGTGGGCTGATAAAAACACATACGGACCAATGTCGGAGTGAAAACGATGGACGTGAATGATGTTACGATATTAGACGCAAGAACCCTGGGAAAAACATTTTTGATGACACTTGAAGCATTGCATAAAAGAGTAATTGGGACCTACGATCAACACCAGAGATGCGTATCGAAGCCTACAGCTGACAATTAAACTGTGATCGTTTTGTATGATCGCTTCACATTCTAATGTTGTTAGTGTTTAATGCTGATTTCTGTTAGTTGTTTGATAACATTTGTGTTATTTTCTCCTTTTCCAGAACTCTGATGATGAGCAAAAAACTCGAAAAATTTCAGAAGAATTTCCATACATGGTTTGCCGATACAAAATATATTTATATACATACATAGATACATATATGTACATATATATGTGTATATAGATATATATAAATATATATATATATATGCATATATGTATATATGTATATATATATATATATATATATATATATACAGATAGAGAGAGAGAGAGGGAGTCATGAATATCACTTACATGCAAAGGTCTTTTCGTTCGTTTTTTGTTTGTTTGTTTGTTTTGTTTGTTTTCGTTTGTTTATATGTTAATTTATTAATGTTTGCTTCATAATTTTGATTGAAGAAAATTCTGATGTGTGAGTTTTATCTCCTTATGAAATGCCAGCTTTGCTGGTCAGATCAGGTTGTCAACATTGCAGATAGCCACGTCCCAAATATGCTCCTGCACAGAAGGTCCAATCAAGGATACAAAGACCAGGAATAACTACTAAAATGATACATGTATATCCTGAAGGTTAATGTCACCAGCCTTCTGCTCAACCCACCAACTTGGAAGACACTTTTCACAACGAATCAAGCTGTGCCTGCAGGGCACTCTAAGTTTTGAACGGTATAGAACAAATGCTATTCTGAAGAACAAGGACCGCCAGAGGCAAAACTCAGGGTATTATGTCTTTTTCCCATGATGTGCCTGCAAAAGATCATGTGCCTCCAGAATTGATCTGCTGTCCACCTAAACATCCACATCTGGCGCTAAAGGGAACTAATCCTATTCATCTATCAAATCGACAACAAATAGAAAGTCCAACCATTGATTATGGCAAGTCTTGATAGGTAATGAGCAAAGAAACTTTGTCTTTAAGATTCTGATTAACGTGTAGAGCAACTGTTGCTTTTAAACAGTCTGAATAAGTTATGGTTATCCCATGACCCATAAGGTCTAATGTTTTGCCAGAGAAACATCAACCATTGGCTGCACATGCATATGAAGCAACTGCAAGGCAAAAATAGTTGATCGGATTAAATGTAAGTCTGGATTATAGAAAATGGAAAGAGGACCTCAAAGAAAATTAGACATTTTAATAGCAAAAGTAACTGACGCGTATAAGGAAATTAGGTAAGCTTTAGGGAGAGAGAGAGGGGAAACGAGATGAGCAAAACCAAGAACAGTTACTTGTAGCCTGCATTTGTGTCTGTAGAAACATGTGCCCTACTTCAGTGGATTTGTTCCTACGCTACTCATTCTGGCTTCACAACACAGCACCAACGCCAAATTGATTCAGTCGAAGTCCCAGTTTCAGGAAGCCCATAGGAAAAAGTGATGTCAGGTCGCCATGGAGCCACCCAGTAGAGAAGTCACTGCACCTGCTGGGCAGAGTTCACGGGTGTCTGTTTTGATCCGATTTTGCTAAGGACACTGTCTATTAAGCCTCCCACTGACGTCTGTGGTCGACGTATCGGGTAACGAGACCAAATTAGAGACCGCAGGTAAAATGATCATCACACAGTGCTCCAATGACAGACAGCTTCACTAAACCAGTGACACCAAAGATCCCGCTTTTGACCTAAGGCATGGATTTGGTGAAGCAAATGGAAATTGTGGATGTAGTTCCCGGAAAGAAATGTAGGACAATTGTCATGATGGCATAATGACTGTTGATTTCATCATATTGGGGCTTATAGTTTGATGATATGTAGATTTTAGAGTGTGTGGCAGGGCAGAACTATACGATTAAAATGATAGTATGAGAGCCGTGTGCCTTCTAGCTCATGAACGGTAAAGATTGGACGGCAGTTGAAAACCACGAAGAGAGAGATTATTTGCCTTGCTGTTGTGATATAAAAGAATGGAGAGATAGGTTGATTTGCCAGGTCCCTCCACTTGAAAACCAATTAGCTTCTTGCCCTTCTGAATTCCTGGTCGCCTCCCCTCAATCCCCCCCCCCCCAAAAAAAAAGCGTGGTGGTATACAGCGGCACTGCGGTGTGAAAAGTGAGAGCAGCCCGAGTTTGATATGGTAAGTACAGTGTGAGAAAAGAAAGGGATATGAATATGAATATGACTAATGTATCTTGGCGAGAAGCCAGTCCAGGAGACAGAGACACTTGGAGTCAATTTTGAGCAACAGTATGGGTAACGCTTGCATAAATTGGATGATATCAAATTGGATGAGATAAAATTTTGTGGTTTGTGTGTTCTTGATGAGCCTATTATCTGGCTTAACAGCCGGTGATGGCGCAAAATTCAACAACAGTGTTTTTGGGTCGATGTAAGTCCATAGCCACAATGATGTTTCTGGGCCGATAAAGGTCCGAATCCACGACCTCCCATTCTGTAGTCTGTTGCCTAACCACTTGGCCATTATAATTGATCTGTCGTTCCCAAGTCATGTACAAATTATATATAATAATACCACAAGGTTACTGACGTAAACCACTAAAGTTCTCTTCGCGTAGAAAGAATTCATAATATTGAATTGATACTCTCTAAAGGTTTTATTCACGAAAGGGAGTCTATCCCAAATCATTGAAAACAGCTTACACTGCTAACAGTCGAAAACTCCGAGGGCCGGACTCTGGCATGGAGATCATCAGGAGAGAATGCGTCGCTGTTTCGTGCTCTTCCTATCTACACCGATGTGAGGTCTCCCTGCCAGTTCGACTGTATGCCTTTGCCATCAACCGTCAGGACTCGCTCCAGGAGGTGTCCTCTCTCTTCAACCAGATCCAATGACTTGCTTTCTCTACGGTCTTCTGTAGAGCTTTTGTCATGGTTTTCACTTTCTTTGGACCAAGTCCAGCCACTTTCATCCACTTTCTGACGCTATTTGCGATGTAACCTCTGCAGCCGACTTCGACTGGGAAGTGCGTTGCTTTCCATCCCGCCTCCTCGCATTCATCGACAAGAGCCTCGTAGCGATTCTCCTTCCGCTCGTGTGCAGCCCTGATATTGTCTTCGTGGGGCACCGTCAGCTCCACAAGGTGCACCTCTCTCTCTTTCTTGCTCCATACCACCAGGTCTGGCTTCTTCGTTGTTGGGATGGGGAAGAATCTCTCGCAGCCCTCAAGGTCTGTGGCTACCTCCCACAGACCACCACACTGGCCATCCGTGGCCTCGCTTGCGTTCTTTCCATCAGGAACCTTGCTTCCTTGCGGTACAAACACGATCTTGCCCAGTCCTTGTTTCTGCGGCTTAAGAGCGTATTTTCCCTCCTCCACCTGCTCCTTCGCCATCTTGGTAAACACCTTGAGCACTTCATTGTGTCTCCAGGTGTATCTATTCAGGGCCAGGTGGCAGTTTGAGAGGATATGCTTCATGGTTCCTAGTTTGCCGCACCTGCACTTGTCATCTTCCTGGTCTTTCCATCGGACTAAGTTCACTGGTGAAGGCAGAACATCATAGGTGGACCGGAGAAGAAAGCTTAACCTCGATGTGTTCCACTCCCAGATCTCACTCCATCCAATATTTCTTTCCACTACATGCTCCTCCCACCCAGTCACCCGCCCTTGTTGAGCACACTGGATGAGGTGAACTTCTCACCTTTCAGCCTCATTCTTTCGCACCTGCCCTGCTGCAGCTGCTCTTCTGTCTCGTTGGGACATCTTCCTAAAAGGTCTGAAGTCGCCGTTGCCAAGTCCCAACCTGCCCGTCTGTGCTGGACCTACAACCTCGCCATGTTCCAACGAAGAGGTGATCTCGTCAGCTGCATCCTCCGCATTCCATTTTCTCTCTGTTCTGACTTCTGGCGGGTCGTCGCTGACTTTTTGATCCCTCGACTCCCTCAGCATCATCACAGTCCTGATCTTTCCTGCCTTGTAGATCTCCATGATGGATGAGAGGGGTAGCTGGAGCGCTCCCTTCTGCCTGTACAGGGCTGATGTGTTGGTTGTGTGAGGCAGCCCCAGCCACTTCCTGATGTAGGTGTTACATGTTTTCTCGATCATCTCAACTCTCGACACGGCGACTTCGTACGTTATCAGCGGCCATGCCAGTCGAGGGTAGAGGGCAAACTGCAAACACCATCTACTAAATGAATATCGAATGATTTTCAAAATCAGCAAGGCGAGGACAAGGCCATTCCCAGTAGCTTATACAGGTTCTGATTATGACATGTCCTCGCTAACTGGAACCTGAAATTAAAACCAAAATCCTGTCTACAAACGATTTGCATTTGCTTGGATTGGAGAAGTCATAGTGTCATTAAATGTCACAAATTGTAGAGAATACAATGGGTGTCACTGAGAGGTGCAGGGAAAAATCCAGATTCTAACATAAATATTTCTCCTGCAATAAAATGGGGTTCACTGAAAGAAGAAAAGCAGGGCACGAATTGTTTAACAGCAAACATTGTGATAGTTACAATGTAAAACAACAACATCAATGAAATACGATATCTCAAATCAGGAAATACTAAACCAAAGTGCAATTGGAAAAAAAAACAGCAAACAGACTTCTAAAACACTGTTAACAAGGCACAGTAGTATCATATCTAAAACATCAACTGTCCTCGTGTGCAGGATTTCTGTTGCTTGTTCCACGATGGTTTAAATAAAACTGTTGATATGAATGTGTTCGTCATCATCATGTGCCCTGCCGTATGGCGTTGGCAATCATAGACCTCCATACGAATTTATCTTTTGTCGTGCAAGTACATCTCCTACCCTCTCTGTCCTTATCCACACCACTGTTCCATTCTAATATTTTGTCTCTGGGTCTGCCTCGATTCTTTTTCTCCAGCTTTCCTGTTGTGACCAATTGCTCTGACTTCACTTGCGTCATATAATACCCTATAAAATGTTGCTTCCCTTTTCCTAATCTTCTTCATTAATGTTTTCTTTGTGTGTGTGTTTGCCTCTTCCAAGATTGTCTCGTTTGTTTTCTTTGATGTCCATGGTACTCTTACATTTTTTTAAACCACATTTCAGATAGTGTGACAGGGCAGAACGCTTATTATCATAGTATGGGCGCCATGTGCATTCTGTGTGATGACTGTCCATGATTCAAATCTGCACAACAGTATAGTTTCTGTATAACACTGAGGCAAATGCCTGTCAGTTAACATCAGGTAGAGAGTTCGTGAATGTTAGATAGAACAGATATTGTTATACGGTTGTGGGGCATGGACAGTCAACATACTAAGCCAAAACAAGATTGAGGTAGCCGAAATGTGATTTCTAAGAAGAATGTTGAGAGTTCCATCGACAGCAAAGAAAACAAACTGTATCAACCCTGTAAGGGGGCTGAATGATCATAAGGTGGAAAAACAGGATATTGTGAAGACTTATTTACAACAACAACAAAAAATGACTGTGGCGAGTTGCCGTGACACAAATGAAACCATTAATGAAGTAGATCTTTTTTCTCCCTTTTTTCATTTGTTTTCTTTTGGAGTGTGGAAATCATTTCATTCAGTTCTGGTGGAGACGCTGATTTATGTAGTTGTTTGTCGTCAGCAGAGAGGTGATGGTCAACAGAATGTCTGGTTATAGTGGTGAAAAGAGAGGTAGTGTACATTACAAATAGAAGAGGACCAAGAACTGAACCTTGAAGAAGTCTAAATGGCAATTGAGCAGAAAGGGAAGATAAACCATTTTCTTATACAAACTGCGTATTTGAGGGAGATGAAACTGTAACCACTTAAGTGCCATGGAAGCAATACCGAAATCATGTTCCAGCCAAGAAACGAGAATCTGGTGATTGATAATATCAAACGCAGCTGAAATATCAAGACGTAGCAGAACAGAGATTTTACTCTAATCAATAAGGCAGTCTCAGTGCAGTGACTAGTGCAATAAGTAGACAGGCAGACAGAAAAGGGTTACACAGATTATTGGATTTTTAAATGTGAACAAAGCTGAGAAAGAACGACTTTTTCAAGAGCTCTAGATAGAAACAGAAAATTACAGACTGTTTATTAAGAGGATTTTGTAGAGAGAAGATTTCTTGAGGGTTTTGACAACGGCTGTTTTTAGATCAAATGGAACAATTGCAGAACCAAACGGGCGTATTCATGAATTTGGGAAAAGCAGAGAGAAATGCTTCAAGTTTCTCGTATAGAAGTTTGGTGGAAATAGGTCCTGGTATACAGGATCTAGGGGGCATGTCCTAGAATATCTTTAAAATATATGTCTGGTGCAAACGAAGTTAGTGGTTGTCCAGATAAGGCTGTAGAATTGATACTGATAGATTAAGGTAGCAGAAAGCTTTCAAATACAGCTTACAAATAGTTTTCGTTTATCACCTTTGCTTTAAATGCAGGTCGTATTTTCTTTGGTTTTATAACAGCAATTCAAATCAACTAATCGCCTGTGTTTAAATATCTTACAGATGATACAACTGCCACAGTCGCTACACTTATAATTGCTGCGACTCTTATTGCCACTTCTCACGTTGTGGTCGAGCTCCTCTGTTACAACAAAGTTCTCACAGTCCACTCTGCTATACTGTCTTTCCATTCCTTCCTCCATTTGCCCCACCTATCCTTGATTTGTATCATACCCTCGGGGTTTGAAAGTCCACTGGATCTTGTTACATGACCACATTTTCTCAGCTTTCTGCTTGGTTTTATATTACTGTAGACTACGGGCTTTCATGGTGTCTCAGGTTATGGACGATTGTTCTTCACATTTTGTCGTCTGTAAAAGGGCACGTTCAATAGATGTCGAGGACTCTGAAGCATGTTGTCATTACAAACCAATTCTTCTTAAATGTTTAAATTGTTGCTGGTCATTTTATCTCTTTATCAGGCATATGACATGCAATATACCTTTGGTATATGTTATATAAAAAACAGAGAAAAAACAAACTCAGTGTGAAAGTGTGAATGCAGATAAGAGAAGTGTGACGTCAAAATGTGTCTGTCGATTCAGCTACTCTCCATTGTTCGTTCTTGAAGATTGGTTTGCGATTCGCTCGATAATGAATCAAGAATATTTGTTTTTGTTTATGCCAACACTGAAAATATGTTTAAGTTTGATTTCGTTGTATGGAAATATATATGAAATCCTTTGGAACAATTTGCAAATGAAAAGAAAAATGTAGAATACGTTAGATCTTTCTAGAATGTTCTGGAAATCGTAAACAAATTTAATCTGCACAATGGTTGGCTAGAACTACAGAATATTCTAGAAAGGGAAGGTTCGAGAATGCGGCTATGATTGGCTGAGAATCTATGGAAAAGCCGAGAATATTCTGGAACTTTCCATGGTGTTGTAAAATAAAGCGTGACTGTGGGTCGAGAGGAAGAGATAATAATCAAAAGAATTGAAGTGTAAGCTTGCTGATAGAGATAGAAAAGTCTCTGTAAATTCGTGGAGTTGCTGCGTGTAAATTTGTGGGTTGAGGAAAAATTATTCTGCAAACTAGGAGTTGTTTATCAGATGTATGAGATATTTACGCAGTTCTTGTTAAGTTTTCTACGTTCTTCAAATAAAGGATCATTTTCGTTTAAGTTATTCTGCAAACTAGGAGTTGTTTATCAGATGTATGAGATATTTACGCATTTCCTGTTAATGTTTCTACGTTCTTCAAATAAAGGAACATTTTCATTTAACCTGGACAGGTGTATCTGTCTCTGAGAAGAATGATCAACTGCTAGATCTTTACGAACCTGCATAAACTGCAAGACATTACCAGTCACCTACATCCTTACATGTGACAGTATATCTTTAACACATCTATTGAAAATGCTTTCTGAGTTTTCTGTTTCACAAAGCTGTCTGAAAGATATTTCCGCACTCTGTAGTTGTTCAATACATAGTTTCTCTTTATTTTAGTTAAATACAACTGTGACAGTGCATATGAAAATCATGGATAATGGTCAAATTTCAAAAAATGAGCTAAATATGCTATCTGAAAGAAGAAATAATTCTAAATAAGACACAAAAAACAGATTTCATTTATCTTTATTAGATTCCAAGTTACATGCATTTAAAGTTCCCAGATGACCGTGACCTACTTTTGAGAAAATCATGTTTTAAAATTACAAATTTTCATTTAGCTCTAATTTTGTTATATGAATTTTTCTAAGTAAGTGGGTGATACCAAAATAACAAGAATAACTCAGAGAACCTTGGTAACTCATTCAATTTCACCAGATAATTGCTATTTAATATAAAAATCATCCCAGTACCTTGCTCATTGGGCTTAAAATGTTGAAAACGCAGAAGCGTTTCAAACTTTTACATAAAAATTTGTGGAAAAATAACTATAATTCAGAATCACTCCAAATTTTCAGGAAACATAGATGTGTAAATGTATTTTAATCTGTATGTGTTAGTTTGTATGTATATTTGTTTGTAACCTCTGATGACACATTTGCTTATTAAAATTATGGTATTATGTTAGTAATATCAATTGAAGAAAGACAGGTATTGATACAACACAGAAACTCAACATAGCAGTATTATGAGTCACCAACTTGAAATTATGATCAGGTATCCTTATTCCTACAAAAACAGCACCAGAAAGAAGATCCAGAAATGGTCTCAGGGTATGTTCACTTTTCACTGATTTCAGTCTCACATCCCTACTTATCCACAAGGAAAAAACCCAACAATATCAGCACAAAAAAACAAATCACACGACTGTTTTCTTCTTAGGTCCTCTCTTGTTTTTCTTTGGCCTGCCTGGAGTCCTGGAAGAGGATGGTGGGGTGGCCTGGCTGGTGGATGGTTTGGACAGATGGGGGGAAGGAGGCAGGGACTGCGATGTGGTGGCCTTGGCAGAGAATTTGAGGCTGATAGGCTCAGGGCAGACCAGGTCTCTCTTCTCTGGGTGTACAAACTCCCTGATCTCAGAGAACAAGTATTCCTGTCTTTGTTCACTGAGACCACTCGGACGAATGATAGGCGGGAGATCATCAGGCAGGGCAGTGGGCTGTTTCAGTGGTTCGAAAACCTGCACTGGTCCGTCTGCAGACTCCTTGCAGCAGACTTGAGGCTTCCCATCCTCATTGGTTTCAAACTTAAAGTGATGGTACTTTTTCAGCCCCACCAACTTTCTAAACCACTGATTCAGGTATTCAGTCCAGTCACGGGTAGGAACCAGAGAGTTCCCGTCTTGGTCACCGCACAGCTGTGGTATTAGAATACCAGATGGCGATGCAGATGACACCACTTCTGAGATGTCATTCAGACAGTCCACTCTTGTCCGGCGAAATTTTCTTTTGAAGAGCCCGAAACAGGCATCAGGGCCAAATTTGGTGTGACCTGCCAAGAGAAATGATAGTGTGATGACCTTGTGACGGCCAGTCATGACACGCCACATCAAATATTGCAACATGGCATTGTTCTTATTTTGCCCGGCACAGTTATCTGCATGGAGATGGCACGATGCTTCTTTTAACCCATAGTTTTCCAGGAAAAAATCCACAAAAGAAATCACTGTGTTTGCTCCCTTCCCTGTTTCCATTGCTTCATCAAGGAGAAACACAACCATCTGTGGGAGGGCCTCTGTCATCATGCCAAAGACACCACATTTTCTAGGTGTTTTAAAGTACACCGGACCGGGCTGCAGGGGGTCTGAAGGATAATGGACTTGTTGTGCAAAGTCAAAACTGTAGTGGGCCATGATGTCCCTTGAGCAGGCTGCTGTGTTGTTTCCTGGTGTCTCCAGTCGGTCCAGTCCTGCAGTCTTCAGCTCCTCCTGCAACAGTGCAACTGCAAGCTGTGGTTTTGTTTTTCCTTCATCAAGTTCATGTCTTGTTTTCACCTGGTTGTGTGTGTGTGTGTGTGTGTGTGTGTGTGTGTGTGTGTGTGTGTGTGTGTGTGTGTGTGTGTGTGTGTGTAAATTTACATTAAAATTTTTTGTGCATGCATGATGACCTGTATTGTTTGTGTGTGTGTGTGTGTGTGTGTGTGTGTGTGTGTGTGTGTGTGTGTGTGTGTGTATGTGTGTGTGTGTATGTGTGTGTGTGTGTGTGTGTGTGTGTGTGTGTATCTCTGTGTGTGTGTGTGTGTGTGTGTGTGTGTGTGTGTGTGTTAATTTAGATTAACATGTATGGTGAACTGGTATGATAATGTGTATGAGAATCAATACTCCAACCATAGATAATGTGAATCAGAATGCTACATTTTATTGCTATAATTCTGTGCTTAATACATGTATCATTTCAAAACACTCACACATACATACATGTACAAACACAGAGTACAACCTGACAGACACACACACTGTAATGATAAAGGGACACCCTGGAATCCCTAACTGTGATAATGCTATTGAATTTATAAGTAAAACAGCAACTTACCTTTGCTCTGGCAACAACAAGCTTGTACTCCTCTCTCTCTCTGTTTGCTGCAGCAAGGTGTTGAACTGCAGCTGTTGCCAGTTCCATCTTCTGAGTGTCAGTCATGGTTAATGACTTCATTTGCTGCAGTGCATAGTTGTTTCTCTGACATTGCCAGCAAAGGTCTGTCCTAGGCTTCATAGGCAGGATGTCAGGAAGGTGTTTCTTCCACAGGTATAAGAACGTACGTTTTGAAACGCAGCGTCCACCATCGGCATCACAGGCAACAGAATACTCTTTGTGCACAGCAGTTTTAGTGGATGAACAGGGAAGCAGCTTCAAGTCATCTCTATGGTAGCCTGGGATTCGACCCGGAAGAAGGATTCCATGCACTTCTGCGTAATTCGAAATGAAGTCTACTACCTTCTTTTGTTCCTCAAATGTTAAGGCCTTATAAGGCTTTCTGTTGGTGTTGCCATGTTGCCTTGGGGTCAACCCATTTTCTTTATAATGTTTAATCAAGTGGTCCAGTTTCTGACTCCCAATGCAATGGACATACTGAAACAATTCACGGCATATTTTGAATCCATTCAACATGTACTGACTGCGGCACTTCTTTCTTGGAGTATTCTGCCGACGCTTTGTATTCACCGTCATTGGACCAGTTTGAAGAAACGCCTTCAGTTGGCTGAAGATGGCATTGTCCAGTTCTTCTTTTGTCATTGTCAGGTGATGCATACGTAATTCGCACAGCTCTTCTGACTTAAACTGCAGATAGCAAGGCTGTTTATCATTCAGCTTACATGCACACTGGAAGGGAGCAGACAGCTTTGGGTCAGGCTTTCCAGCGTTCTCACTGAAGCAGGCTGTTCCATCGTCAAATTCACTATTAGTGTTACAAGTGTCCGCCTTGAAAATGACTGGTGGACGTATCATGTCACCCTCAGCCTCGTCTGGGTCATCAGCTGAAAACAAACAGTATGCACACCTTGTACAAATCTACAATATGAAACTGATAATATTAAATATAAATTATCAACACACATTCACACACATGTATACACAATTTTAATCATGTATGCTCACCAACACACAAAAATACACACATGCACTCATGTATAAACTGTAATCATGTATGCACATCAACACACACACACACACACATGTTTATGTGCATGCACACACACACACACACACACACACACACACACACACACACACACACACAAAACACACACACATGTTTATGTGCATGCACACACACACACACACACACACACACACACACACAACACACAACACACACACATGTTTATGTGCATGCACACACACACACAGATTATGTACAGCACTGCCCACCCCCCACTGACAATGAAAATCAAACAAAGAAACTTTTTTTTTTTAATTTAATAAATGTTAATAGGCCTTTAGCATGACAATGTCAAATATACTTAATCAAGTGTGAAAGCATGCCATAATTATTGATAATCTGTGATGGTGCAGCACTTGGTAGCCTAGTGAAAACAAGAGGGTTTTCCAGCTTTCGGTTTTGCCTTGTCAGTCTGCGGCTAAAAAATAGCATCAGCATTACCAAATTAGATCACTTGTTTTTATGAATTTTGGGTCTACTTACATTATAATTTACACAAATCAAATGGATACGACTTATTCCTTTCATGATAATAATTCTAGTTCGCCAGTAATTCATACAAGGTTATGAACACACCAAATAAACTTTCGAAGTGAAAGCAATCATGACATGACATCAACAGTAGGCCTACTTACCAGAACTAGATTCCATGTGCTCGTCTTCAAAACCATTCGGCATGGGCATAGAATCCTCTTCATCACTGCTGGAATCTATTTCTGACTGTCTGTCATCTCCAAAGTAGTCTGTCACTGCTTCAACTAATTCTGGAGAAGTGAAATCAGCCGTTTCCGACAACATTTTACAGAGCTGTGCGCTCGACACTTTCCGACGCGCCGCCATTGTTTTGCTTCGACTCGTGTGTTGACAACACACACAGTTGGGGGTCACTCACTTTCTGTAATTATTGCGGCTTGTAGAAAAAACGTAGAGCGAAAAAAATTCAGACTTTGACAGGAAATGTATGATAGTTTTCAAAGAAATTAAAAGAGAAGGATATAATTGTAGCAATGATTAAACGAGCTTCAGTTAAAATTGATCACGGGTATGTCGCTCTGAACACACTACCGCCTGAAAAATCGAATTAATACGCCCGAATACAACACGAAGAGAAACAATGACCGTGAAAGTAGGGCCTAGAGACTAGTTACAACTTACAAGTTGTGTCCTTTCACTTACTACGACTGGTTTTATACAATGAAAATCGTGTTCAAAGTAGGTCAAATTAGTCCGTTGCTTTTGCTTAATTTCCCATCACATCCCACAGAAAAATATTTAATTAAAATAGTTTTAGCTTGTATTTGTTGATAATACTTTGGAATTTAATAGAAAAAACACCATTGAACCCTAAAATACAAAAATTTCATCATCGATATGTTTAGGGTCAGTTACTTTCACAGCCTGTTGCGCGAAATCTCGACTGGCGACTTATCCGTGATTTTCATGTGCACCGCCACATTATTTTAAATTATTTACTATTTAAAACACAATTCATATGTATATTTTGTTATTCTTATAATTCAAATGTTCTTTTCACTAGACTCACGTTGTTTCAGAAGACGTACCGGTTTTGTTTGTGTGAGTCAGTGTATGTATCTGATGTGATTTCGTGTGCAAACTACTAGTACTGCAACAGTAATGATTAAAACGATCTTATTAAAAACCTTAAAGTCTGTTTTTTGTTCAAGCGTTTTGTTTTAGCCAAGATACCAACACAAGCGTCGGTAATAAACTGAACACCAGCTCTGACTGTCCTGTGTTTACAAGAACAATGTGTTTGTGATCAATATCTGCGACATGGCCACGTAGCTTCATATTATAGTCTGCACTACAATAGATCCAGCGACTTGTCGATTAAAAAAAAAAGCCTGGTTTCGCTATAGGTGATTGATGACATAAATCTTTTGGGAAGTTACTGCTCATGACATCTATTTCAGGACGTCTTCTATCGTTGTTATCACCGCATAATTGATATAAATCACGGGCAATAACTTTAGTGTTTTTAGCATGTTATTTTGATTTACGACTTTAGTGATATGATCATATTTTGATATTGGGATACAGAAGAGAGAGAGAGAGAGATTGAGAGAGAAAGAGAGAGAGAGAGAGAGAGTGACAGAGGAAGGGAGAGAGTTATGACAGAAAGAAAGAGAGAGAGGAGACAAAGAGATGGAGAGAGGGAGAGAGGGAGAGAGGAAGGGGGGGGGGACCGAGGTAGTAAAAGGTAAGTGGGTTGAAAATGACTGAAATGACTGAAAATACTATGGGTTATTTCAGTTTGCTAAGAGGCAAAGTATGTGTGTGTGTGTGTGTGTGTGTGTGTGTGTGTGTTATGTGTGTGTGTGAGTGTGTGTGTGAGTATGTGAGTGTGTGAGTGTGTGTGTGTGTGTGTGTGTGTGTGTGTGTGTGTGTGTGTGTGTGTGTGTGTGTGTGTACCTGAAAGTGTATGTGTGTGTGTGAAAATGTGTATGTATGAAAGTTTGCGTACGTGGGTCTGCGTTCGCGCGCGAGCGCGAGCGCGCGCGCGCACGTGTGTATGAGTGTGTGTGTGTGTGTGTGTGTGTGTGTGTGTGTGTGTGTGTGTGTGTGTGTGTGTGTGTGTGTGTGTGTGTGTGTGTGTGTGTGTAAAACCATAACATGTATGTGTAACTGCATGGATACGTGTGTGTAGACAGATTACATAATTATGTGCAGCCTACATATCAGTGAGTGCCTGTATGTGTGAGTGCCAGTCATTAGATGGAAGTCGTTTTGTTACAGAAACGAAAAGCACATAGAGTTTAGCCATACATACGTTTCGCCTATAAATCTTCTGTACATATTCTGGAGGTATGAATGATCGAGCATGGTTGGCAAATATGATGGTAATAACGCTCTGGCCTGGCCAGAACACACCACTCAAATCCACCCAGCTGTTAATGGATAACTTATATCTTCAGACAGGGACAGCGAAACAGTAAATAGACGATATGGGAGACGTTCTCGTGCTGCCTAGATAACTAGGTCTCTAACATCTGACTAATCAATGGCTCCTCAGGTTAAAAGAAATAAATCTACCTGTATCCTATATACACAGAGCTGGTTGATGTCAGCTTCTTCTTATTATTTAATTTGCAGTCTGCGTGGTCAGACCATATCTGTTGATGAATGTGGCCATTGTTGTTGTTGTTGTTGTTTTTGTTGCAGTTGTTGTTCTTGTTGTTGTTGTTTGTTGTTTTTGTTGTCGTTTTCCTCCACTTCGTGCCGTCGGCCATGGAGCTTTCCTTCCACGACTCCAGGCACCACAAGATGGACGAGAGGGACCTCCAGTAACTAAGGGTGGATCCTATTCAGGTGTAGGACCAGGTATTGTTCCAGACTGCGAGGAGCTCAGTGGGTGAGCGCCATTCTTGTTTGATGTAGATGACCGTGTACAGGTTTGCTTGTATTCCATGGTGCATGGGTTTGTTGAATCCTTTAAGATATGTCAAAATCAATTTTCATTGCACCTTCGAAGAAGGCAGGGACTATAGAATGCGAACTCCATCGTACAATCAGCTTGATGAGTCGTTTAACAAAAATTCTATACATGTAAAGGATAATCGTGGTGAGGACAAGGAACAGAATCAACAGAGAAATACAAATAGCAAAAGAAAGTATGGATTTGTCAAAGGGAAAGAAACTATCAATGCCATACACATCCTAAGAACTGTCATAGAGGTCAGTTGACTTGAATATGGATTTATATTTATTCTTTGTTCATTACACCAAGGATTTCAATCAGGTAAGACACCAAGAACTCATCAACCAACTAGAAAGGCTCAATGTTGATGGAAAAGATCTAAAAACAATCAGAAATACGTGTCAGGAACAAACAATAGCAATGAAAATGGAAGACGATATAGGCGCTTTCCAAAATATCAACAGAGGGGTTAGGCAAGATGGTGTTCTGTCACCAGATTTGTTTCCTCTTTACAGACAAATCATCATGAAGAACCTGAAAGAATGCCCTGGAATAAAGGTTGGAGGAAAAACGATAAACAACATTCGTTAGAAAATGAAAAACGATCCACAAAACCTTGTGAATATGACAGAAATTGAAAGCAAAAATAAAGGTTGGAGGTAAATAGCAAGAAGATTGAAGTCATGGTAATCCGTAAAAAAACAAGAAATCCCCTCATGTAAAATAACCGCAAATGGCACAACACTGAGACAGGTTGATACGTTTGAATACTTGAGAACGGTCATCTCTCCAGATGGCAGATGCACACCAGAAATAGCCAGTAAAATCAGCTAAGCTAAAACAGCATTCAAGAAGATGACAAACGTTCTTACAAACAAATGCCTATCAATTAACATCAAGAAGAGAATTCTTGAATGTTATATAGAAACGATACTGTTGTACGTTTGTGAGGTGGGGACAGCCAACACTCAAAGTTAGAACAAAATTGAAGCAATTGAAATGTGGTTTCAAAGACGAATGTTGAAAATTCCATGGACAGCAAAGAAAACAAATGAGACAGTCTTGAATGAGGCAACATAAGAAGATTATTACGAGGGTTGACAGCCAGAACCCAGTATCTCACTTTTTTGTCAATTTTCACATTTTTATACTGGTGTTGCTTTTGATGTGATCTTTCACTTGGTGGACTTTAGTTTTTGCCATGATATTGATTTTTTATCGGTTATCGATAAAACCAAAAATCAGTCTCAAAATGTAGATATAGCCTCTCCCCAAAAACCCAGTTAAATTCGTCTCCCGTAAATTTAAGAAAATCGAGATACTTGGTTCTGGATGTCAACTCTCTAATTAATAAAAAAAGATTCGGAAAAGGCAAACAGCATTTATAGGACATTTTGTAAGGCAAGAGAAATTAGAGCACCTGGTCACAGAGAAAACCTGGAGGGAAAGACAGCACCAGGTAGACTTAGGGAGAAAATATTGGACGGACTTGCAGAGTGACTGAAGAGAGACAGGGTGGGAGATGTACCTGCAGCAACAACGGATAGATTCGTGTGGAAGACCATGATCGCCAACGCCATACGGCAGGGCACATGATGATGATGACGTTGTTGAAAGGTACCTGCACGCCTGGTGTTTTTGACTTTCGTTTTCTGTGTTTTCAGTAGATTCACCCTGCTGTTCGTAGCCAAAACATCTTTCTTCAAGAGCAAAGCAAAATGGGGAATCAGTTCTGACGGTGATATTTGAATTAACATATTGGTTTTATTTGAACTCTGATATCACTGATGCCGAACCTAAGGATGTCCTTTAGTTAAGATACATTCCAGGAAAAAGTGACGATTTAAGACAACTGTACAGAACAAATCGATCACTTCTGTTGATATTTGCCGCCCACCCCAGGGCATACATTTTTTTTCTTTTTTTTTCTTTTTTTCGCGATATATTTTGTCAGGTCACATCTGATGATGAATGTGGCCGTTTGTTTCCAGTTCCTGCTGGCTGCCATGGAGCTTGGTGGGCACACAGGTTGTAGTTGGCCATGTCATCTGTTGTTCTTCTTGACAGAGGCCTTCTAGTAAGTCAGTAAAATTAAGAGTAGACTTGATGACTACTCTTGGTTTTACTCACTCAATGGAAGGCCTTGGTCAGGTGAGGGAGCTTGCCATTACCTATTGTTTGAAGAACAGAGATGGCATGTGAGATGAAGACCGTTTTCATATCATGTGTCATCTGTTTTCTGTACCGTGGAGGCTGCTTACATGAGTGCTTCTGTCTCTACTCTGTGGCTGGTGTGGGACATATTGCTTTTAGAAAGAATGGCACATGCGCTTTGCGCTCTGAGAAGTTTTAAATTTTTTTCTGGTTGTTTGTTTACAACAAACGGATATCAAATATACAATGTGGTAGCGAAGAATGATAAAAAGTTGCATACATATGAAAAGATAGTATTATGTTATTGGCATATAAACTCCATATAGCATACAGAATATACATAAAGGTATTCTATACAGTGGAGGTTTACAAATGAACATCAAGACCTAAACATATGTCAACGTCTTTTTATGTTTTTTTTTCAAATTACATATTTTTGCTGTAAGATAATCAAACATCATTGATCAATGCAGTAAAACAAATGATATCACTATAACTAGACATATATAGCAAGTATTGTTCACATACAAACACCCTATAACATAAAAAATACATCTGTGACAATGTTCTAAACAATGGTGGTTTTATTGCGTATTTCATGATTTACACATAAGAACATGTCATGAAGAAAATCCGTTTTCTACGGGGAGAACATTAGTATATAGTTGTTCCACTGAGCATTACAAATGGACAGGTGAAAGTTTTCGTGTGTGTTGTGTGTGTGTGTGTGTGTGTGTGTGTGTGTGTGTGTGTGTGTGTGTGTGTGTGTGTTGTGTGTGTGTGTGATGTGTGTGTGTGTGTGTGTGTGTGTGTGTGTGTGGTGTGTGTGTGTGTGTGTGTGTGTGTGTGTGTGTGTGTGTGTGTGTGTGTGAGTGTGTGTGTGTGTGTGGGGTGTGTGTGAGTATGTGTGTGTGTATGCGTTGTGTGTGTGTGTGTGTGTGTGTGTGTGTGTGTGTGTGGAGTGTGTGTGTGTGTGTGAGAGTGTGTGTGTGTGTGTGTGTGTGTGAGTGTGTGTGTGAGTGTGTGAGTGTGTGTGTGTGTGTGTGTGTGTGTGTATGTGTGTGTGTGTGTGTGTTTGTTTGTTTGTTTGTTTGTTTGTTGTTGATGTTGTTTTTCGATTATACTGTACAATTTCTGAATCTCAGATTTAGAGTTATTTTCAAAGTATGGACAACCGGAACATATTGCCAACTTTGCATTCATAGATAGATGGTTTTGCAAGCATTATTATAAGATTTAATATTCTGTCTTGTCACAACTGCTTGAGCATCTTCATCAGAATCATTTGTTCAATCCGCACCAGTCAGCATACAGGCAGGCACACTCCACAGAAACAGCACTCTTGAAGATAGTTAATGATATTCTCCTTGGCTTGGACGATGATAGAGTGTCAGTACTGGCGTTATTAGATCTGTCCGCAGCATTTGACACTATAGACCACACACTTCTCATGAACAGGCTTCAGCACTCTTTTGGCATACGTGACCTTGCTCTCTCCTGGATCCACTCTTATTTGACTGATCGGACTCAGACTGTGTGTGTCAACTCCAGGTATTCGGAAGAGTCTGTCTTGGCGTATGGTGTCCCACAGGGTTCGGTCCTAGGACCGATCCTGTTTGTGCTGTACGCCAGTCCTGTGTCTGATGTCATCAGTCGTCATGCCTTGTCACATGAGAGCTTCGCTGATGATACACAGCTTCATCAGTCGGCCTCACTGGCGGAACTCGATGGCTTGGTGACACGCACGCAGGACTGTATCTCGGATCTGAAGTCCTGGATGACGCACAACAAACTACAACTGAATGACGACAAGACTGAACTTCTACTCGCCTGTCCCACTAAATTTCTCCATGATCCTTCTCCTCCGAAGTCTCTTCTGATAAATGACGTTGACATTCCTTTCTCTCCCACTGTTCGCAGTCTCGGTGTTACGCTTGATCAGAGTCTGACCTTCCAGCAACACATCTCAAACATCTGTAGGGTAGCGTATCTAGAGTTACGTAGAATCAGCTCTGTCCGTCATTACCTGTCTGTTGATGCAACCAAAACGCTAATTTATGCATTTGTTCTTTCAAGGATTGATTACTGCAACTCTCTCTTAGCTGGCATCCCCAAAAACCTTTTAGACAGACTTCAAAAGATTCAGAACAACGCTGCACGTCTCATCTTTAAATCCTCTAAGTTTGACCATGTCACTCCTCTCCTCCGCACTCTGCACTGGCTGCCTGTCTCTGACAGAATAGATTACAAGCTTGCTACTCTTTCCTTTTCGATTGTTTCGAACACTGCGCCAGAATACCTATCCTCGCTTCTTGACATCTACACACCATCCCGTCAGTTGCGTTCTTCTGCAGACACACGACTCTTTCGCATCCCCCGCATTCGAACAAAAACATACGGACAACGAGCATTCTCCTATCAAGCACCCCAAACATGGAACAACATCCCCAACATCCTTAGGCACTCAGACACAATCACCTCATTCAAATCTGGCCTCAAAACACATCTGTATAGAAAAATGTGAACAAAGTTTCTGTCTTTAAAATATTGTTTGGGCTGTTGCGTTTGTGCGCATGATTCATGTATTATATAATGTGCATTGTGGGTGTGGTTGTTTGTGTATTTTGGATAATTTGTGATGTAATATCTATTATCGTCTGTCTGATGGGCAACTATTGGTTAGATTTGATAGACATGTTTCTGTTTGTGTTGATGTCATTGTAATTATAGTAGACTTGATTGATATGTATGTATAACTGCTAATGTTGAAGTGGCGAATAGGGGTGGTAAAGATAGGGTGAATTGTAAAGCGCTTGGAGCAGAGTTCTCTGGATCTTGCGCTTATAAGTACTCATTATTATTATATTATCTGTTTTTACATTTTGATCAACACCGAACAACACTAGGTTTCGTGTGAAATTGATTTTGAAGGTATTTTCGCTTTTTTCGTGGAATAGTTTTTTTCTGTTAAGTTCCAAAAGTTAGGATACAGTAACAGTTCCACAGGCAATGTTCAATAGAATCTCTTGCATTGTCACACCACGTACAATTTATCGTAGTTGCTGTACTCATCGTGTTTGATATTATATGGTGGCAGTAATATGATGAATTATTCTTAGTCGCCACCATTTTATTTTAACATCATTTAATATTTGCATTTTTAGAAAAACCTTTTCCCAAGGGATATTGACGTTTAGTTCCTCTGACCACTTAAAACAATAATTTGGTTTGCTATCATCCAACTTTTTTTCACAGCAAAGTTCTGCTCCAATTGTTCATTCATTATTAGTCTCACTGCACTAGGCACATTCAAAATGCTGCTCGTGTTGTTGTTCATTTGAAATCTGGTTGTTCTTAAACATCGTTTGATTGAAGGCATTCATTATACTTGACGAAATAAATCCGGCAGTCAATGTTAGTCTTAAATTCTTTATAGATCAAACAAAACAATAAAAATGTCATATTCTTTAAGAATATGTTTCATGGAATATATCCCTTTCTTCATTAGTTTAATGTTCCTTGATTATTATGTTATCCGCATTTATGTTTTCGTTATATAAGACAGGTTGAGCTAACAATTCACTTGAATTCTTAGGTGTTATGTGATTATGAAATGTCACATGGGTCTTAGAGTTCATGAGAAGTTTGAATGAATGAATGAATGAAAATTTATATCGCGCAACAAAAATCTCCATGCTATAAAAGCATGCTCGCGGCGCACGGTGGGGGGGAGGGGGGAGGGGGGGAGGGGGGGCACAAAAACAATTCCACACAGCCTTTGCACCAACATTCATAAAGGCATTCAAGGTATTCACATTCAAATAAGCAATCCCATACAACATTAGAAAAAGTGTGTCTTGAGACTAGATTTAAAGGATGAATGAGTCTTTTTCTCCCTGATGCTCATGGGAAGCATGTTCCACTTGGTAGGAGCAAGATATTTAAATTCTCGCTGACCATATCTTTTGGTTTTAACATCCCTTGTCCCAGGAACATGAAGAAGAGACTTGGAAGCAGATCTCAGACTGCGAACAGGTTTATATTCAGAAAGAAGATCTTTAAGATAAGGAGGACTACTAGAGTTGAGTGCACGGTAGGTGATAGTTAGTAGTTTGTGATTGATGCGTTGTTGAACTGGGAGCCAGTGCAGATTCCGTAAGATGGGAGTTATGTGTTCAGTCTTCTTGCATCTAGAGATTACTCTGGCAGCTGCGTTTTGTACAGCCTGCAGACGCTGTATTTTCACCTGAGGGAGACCAGCAAGTAGACTATTACAGTAGTCTAATTTTGAGAGTACTAGTGTGACAGCAACAGTCTTAGCAGCTTGAATAGTCAAGTACTGGCGGGCTTTACCAAGAGATCGGATATGGCAGTAGCAAGTTCTGATGATTGAATTGATCTGATCACGCATCGAGAGATTAGCATCCAGAAACACTCCTAGTGTTTTTATTTTCTTCGAGAAAGGGATGTCTGCACTACAGACCGAAAGTGAAGAAAAAGGGACAATTTCTCTTTTAGGAGCAGTTCCGACCAGCAGAACTTCAGTTTTCTCTTCATTCAACTTCAACCGGTTTGCATACATCCAATGTTTTATTTCCAGACAGCACAATTCAACACTTTTCTTTGATTCAAGAGCGAGAGTATTGTCGGAGGGAAGGCGGGAATAGAGTTGGGAATCATCCGCAAAGAAATGAAAGTCAACATTGAACTGTTCAATCAGAGGATTGATGAGGATATTGGCTATCCTTGGTCACAACACTGATTGCTGACCCACAAATGTATGTATGCATTGATACCTCCTGTGGTTGACGCTATTTTATATGGCCAACGTGAGAGCGTGGTGTGTTATGTCCTTTTGCATTCCTATAAGTTAACATAAGGATCATTAGTGTGGATTTCAACGTCTAGCTAGTCTGGTGCCCACGGTTTGTCTGAAGCAAAAATGAGGATGGCAATGTCTCTTCTGGCAGGACTTGCTAGTGTTTCTGTAAAACAACTTCTTGCTCTTGTGGACAAAGCAGATGATCTTTCGTTAGACTGTCCAACTTCTGCATGAGCACAAACATTAATACACGCGAAAATGCATACCTACCAGTATGCGTGTATATAACGCGTATACACTGATGCAGTATCAACATCCATTCATCCATGCATCTGTACATACATACATACATACATACATACATACATTCATGCATACATACATACATACATACATACACACATACATACATACATACATTCATACATACATACATACCTACATACATACACACATACATACATACATTCATACATACATACTTACATACATACATACGTCCATACATACATACATTCATGCATACATACATACGTACATACATACATAGATACATACATACATACATACATACATACATACATGCATGCATGCACACATACATTCATATATACATACATACATACATACATACATACATACACACATACTTACATACACACATACATACATACATACATGTATAAGTGCATACATGCATACATACATGAATACATACATACATACATACATACATGCATGCATACATGCATGCATGCATGCATACATACATACATACATACATACATACATACATACATACATACATACATACATACATACATACATACATACATGCATGCATGCATGCATGCATATACCCTGAGTTAAAGGTTGGAGGAAAAATGATAAACATTTGTTACGCAGATGACACTGTGCTCATTGCAGAAAATGAAAGGCACCCACAAAACCTTGTGAATATAATAGAAAAAAAAAGCAAAAATAAAGAGTTGGAGCTAAATAGCAAGAAGACTGAAGTCATGATAATCAGAAAAAAAAAAAACACATGAAATCCGCTCAGGCAAAACAATAGCAAACGGCACAACTGTGAGACAGGTTGATAAGTTTAAATATCTGGAAACAATCGTCTCACCAGATGCACATCAGAAATAGCCAGCAGAACGGGCCAAGCCAAACAGCATACATTATGATGAAAAGCATTTTTACCAACAAATGCCTATCAATTAACATCAGGAAGAGAGAGTTCTTGAATGTTATATAGAACCGATAATGATATACGGTTGGGAGGCGTAGACGGTCAACAAACAAAGCCAGAACAAGACTTAGGCAGTCGAGAGGTGTTTTCTAAGAAGAATGTTGAGAGTTCCATGGATAGCAAAGAAAAGAAAAGAGACAGTCTTGATGGAGGCAGACACAAGGAGATCATTGATAAGGAAGATTAGGAAAAGACATGCAACATGTATAGGCCATTTCAGAATTAGAGCACCTGGTCAAAACAGGAAAGCTGAAGGGAAAGACAGCACCAGGTAGACCAAAGGAGAAAATATTGGACGGACTTGCAGGGTGGCTGAGGACAGAGAGGGTTGAACATGTGCTCGCAGCAAATAGTGATAGATACATAAGGAGGGTCACGATCGTCAACACCATGTACCAGGGCACTTGGCGATGATTATGATGCATACATTCATACATACATACATACTACATAACACATACATACACACATATATACATACATACATACATACGTGCATACATACATACATACGTAAGTACATACATACATGCATACATACATACATACATACACACATACATGCATACATACACACATATATACATACATACATACATACATACACACATACATACACACATACATACATACATTATCATCATCATCAGGTGCCCTGACGCATGGCGTTGGCGACCATGGACTTCCATCTGTCTCTATCTCTCGTTGTCCCTACCATCTCCCCCACCCTCCTCATCCCCAGCCACTCTGCAAGTCCGTCCAGCATTCTCTCCCTGGGTCTAACTGGTACTCTCTTTCCCTCCAGCTTTCCCGTTGTGACCAGGTGTTCCAAATCCTCCTTCCTCATAAAATGGCCTATAAATGATGCCTGTCTTTTCCTAATCTTCCTTATGAGTGATCTACTTGTGTCTGCCTCCATCAAGACTGTCTCGTTTGTTTTCTTTGCTGGCCATGGAACTCTCAACATTCTTCTGAAAAAACACATCTCGGCTGCCTCAATCTTGCTCTGGCTTTGTTTGCTGACTGTCCACGCCTCGCATCCGTACAGCAGTATTGGTTCTATATAACATTCAAGGACTCTCTTTCTGATGTTAATTAATAGGCATTTGTTGGTAAGAATGCTTGTCATCTTCTTGAATGCTGTTTTGGCTTGGTTGATTCTGCCAGTTATTTCTGATGTGCATCTGCTGTCTGATGAAATGACCGTTCCCAGGTATTTGAAGTTATTAATCTGTGTCAAGATTGTGCCATTTGCTGTTATTTTGCATGAGGGGATTTCATGTTTTTTACTGATCATCATGACTTCAGTCTTCCTGCTGTTTAGTTCCAACCCCTTACCTTTGCTTTCTATTTCTAGTATATTCACAAGGTTTTGTAGGTCCCTTTCATTTTCTGCAATTAGCACGGTGTCATCTGTGTACCGAATGTTGTTTATCATTTTCCCTCCAATCTCTAATCCAGGGTCTTCTTCTAGGTTTCTCATGATGTTTTCACTGTATAGTGAAAACAGATCTGATGACAAAACACAAGCCTGTCTGACTCCTCTTTTGATGTTTTGGAAAGAGCTTATATTGTTTTCTATTCTCATTGTAGCTGTTTGTTCCCAGTACATATTCTTGATTATTCGTAGATCTTTTCCATCAACATTGAGTCTCTCCAGTTGATTGATCAATTTTTCATGTCGTACCCAATTGAAAGCCTTGGTATAGTCAACAAAGAAATATATACAAATCCTTATTCATCTCAGTTGACCTCTTTATGATAGTTCTTAGGATGTATATGGCATTAATAGTTCCTTTCCTTTCCACAAATCCACATTGTTCTTCTGCTATTTCTCTTTTGATTCTATTCCTTGTCCTCATCATGATTATTCTTAACAGGATTTTTGTTACATGACTCATCAAACTGATTGTGTGATGGAGTTTGCATTCTATAGTCCCTGTCTTCTTTGGAAGAGCAATGAAAATTGATTTTGACATATCTTTGGGGATTTTTCCAGTGTCATAAATTTCATTTAGGACTGTTATTTTTTCTATGCCAAATTCCTCCAAGGGTCTGGTTGGCGGGTTTCCACTTGTAGTTAGACTTTATGTCTTAGAAGTGGAAGAGTTTTGTGTCTGTGAAAATGTGAAGGGTGAGTTGGTATTAGTGCCTCTCTGCTGCAGACGGTTACAGTTGGATGGATAGGGCCAGTTGCTGGTCAGAGTCACCACTTGTAAATGGATTTCATGTCCTAGAAGTAGTTAGAGGTCTATGTTTGTTGGCATGTTACCAGGAGTGAGTCGACGCCTGTTTTTGTTTCATCTGCTACAGTCGGTATGCGGTGGGTACAGTAGTCAGTCATTTCAATTTTTGTCAATATTATCATATGGAAGTCTAGAGTGTAGGTGTCGTTGTCAGGCATGCAACCAGCAGTGAATAGTTGTCTGCTCTCCTTTGCTGTCGTTGATGTGTGGTTTGGTGGCTAGTTTGGGTATTGGTAGCTTGGTTCATCGATATATTTCCAAGTGAATAAGTTTTGCTACCGTGTCTAATCATAGCTGTGGGTCAGTAGGGGAAGATGTGTTCGTAGTTTCGCCAGTCGTCGTTGCTGTCCATGTTGGTCTTGGCTCTACGAGGAGGCGCACGTGTCCGAGCTCCGGTAACGTCACGAGCATCCGAGGCAGGTGCGACTAGTGGGGCTTCTACGGCTCCATCGTCCAGCAAGATCGGCGGTACTTCCACGCTACGAGCCTTTGGCCCAGTCGTTCTATTTGGCTCGTGTCCTTGGCGCTGCCATTCGTAGACTCCACGTCTGCTGTAGCGAGCATCTTCGCGCCGTTCGCCGGTTGTTTCATTCAGCGTCTGTTCGCCATGCCAAGCGTCGTGAGCCTCGTTAGAAACTGGGAACCTTAGCATCAGAACTTTGTATGGACTGTGATTGTCACCCTTGGTGCGACTATGTGTTGAAGATTATTTGTTCCTCCTCATTAGGGTCACTACACACGTGGACAAAGGACTGTGGCAAGCAGAACTTATGTATGTGGTTAACTCATGTGTTCTTTCCTGGCATTTATTTTCTATGATGTTCTTAGTGAATTCTTGTGTGTGTGTGTGTTTTGTTTTTTTGATGATTTGAAATGTGTACAATGTTGGTTTTGGGGTGCCACCTCTAGCAATGCTACATTCTTGTTTGTGATCTGTGTGAATGATGCGTCATGTTGTCTCGTTTGTTCAGTAACTGGATCCTCTTCCAGGTTCTCTCTACTCCGATTGTCTCCCTACTCTCCTCCCATTCATCACTGACATCATCAACACTTCTTTTCAAACTGGAACTGTCCCAGATTCTTTCAAGTCTGCTATTGTTCACCGTCTCCTCAAGAAACACAATTTAGACCCAAATGAACTGAAAAATTACAGGCCTATCTCTAATCTCTCTTTCTTGTCAAAACTCCTTGAAAAAGTCGTCCTCAACCAGCTGAACTCTCACCTGTCTGCCAACAATCTCCTCAATCCTTTCCAGTCAGCCTACCGCCAGTGCCATAGCACTGAAACTGCCCTACTACACATTCTCAACAATCTCCTCCTTGCAACTGATACTGGCAAAGTCTCTCTCCCCACACTCCTTGATCTGTCTGCAGCTTTCGATACCATTGACCATGGTATTCTCCTTTCTAGACTTCATCATACTTTTGGCATCTCTGACATTGCTCTCTCCTTTTTCACTTCGTATTTATCAAACAGAAAACAAACTGTTCTCATCAATGGCACTTACTCTCAACCTGCATACCTGACCTGTGGTGTTCCACAAGGATCTGTCCTTGGCCCTGTTCTTTTCACTCTTTATACCTCCCCCCTGTCCACCATCATCAACTCCCACTCTATAAAACACCACTTCTATGCTGATGACACCCAACTTCAAGATAGTGACTCACCTGATAATATACAGCGCCTGTTGACTCGCACCACTGAGTGTTACTCGGACATTAAGAACTGGATGACACACAATAGACTTCAGCTTAATGACGACAAGACAGAAGCTATCCTCATTGGCACCCGTCAGAAACTTTCCCAGCTGCCTCCTCTTTCTCTCCCATTATGTAACACATCAGTCCCAATTTCTGATTCAGCTAAAAACCTTGGTGTCTGCATTGACTCTACCCTCTCCATGAACAACTTTGTTTCTCAAACTGCCAGATCTTGCTACTATCATCTCCATCGTATAAGCCTGATCAGGAAGTATCTCTCTGTCGAAACAACTGCAAAACTCGTTCTCTCCTTCATAATGTCTCGCATTGACTATTGCAATTCACTCCTGTCTGGTCTTCCTGCCTCCACCATTCACATCCTACAGCGCATTCAAAACAATGCTGTACGCCTTGTACTCAAAAAGAAAAAAGCTGACCACATATCTCCTCTCCTGGCACAACTTCACTGGCCTCCCTGTATCAAAGCGCATACAGTACAAACTAGACACCATGTGCTACAAAAGCCTCAATAACGCAGCCCCCGATTACCTGTCAAGCCTACTTGAGATCTATCTTCCCTCACGTACCCTCCGCTCTGCCTCCGATCCTCTGACTTTTCGCTTTCCACGCACTAAGCTCAATACCTATGGTCCACGAGCCTTCTCTGTTTCTGGTCCACTCTCCTGGAACAAACTTCCTCTCTCAGTACGTCAGCAACCTACTTTTGCCTCCTTCAAGTCCGCTCTCAAAACTCACCTTTTCTCCTCTGCATAAAATCCTAACCTCACTCAACCCCCCTCTGCAGCCTGTCTCCGCTCGGAGGGGAATCACTTTGTTTTAATATATAATTGTATATGATGTGCTCTCTGTGGTTTTCCATTGGTTTTATTCTTGCTTTTATTGCTTTTATTCTTTTCTCCCCATTTGTGGCCATGCATGTGTGTGTGTGTGTGTGTGTGTGTGTGTGTGTGTGTGTGTGTGTGTGTGCGTGCGTGCGTGCGTGCGTGTGTGCGTGTGTGTCTTTTCGGCGCTTGGATTTGATTTTGTCGAGATTTGCGCTATATAAATATTGTAATTATTATGTATGCATGTGCGTACGTATGTATGTATGTATGTATGTATGTATACGCTTAGATTTATGTATGTATGTATGTATGCATGTATACGCTCAGCTTAGATTTATGTATGTAAGTATGTAAGCATGTATGTATGCATGTATACGCTCATATGTATGTAGGTATGTATGCATGTATACGCTCAGCGCTTAGATTTGATTTTGTCAAGATTTTGCGCTATATAAATAAAATATATTATTATTATTAATAAAAGTTGTGTAACTGTACTTTGTCCAAGTGTTTTTCTCATTTAGTTGTGAGTGTGTGTGTGTGTGTGTGTGTGTGTGTGTGTGTGTGTGTGTGTGTGTGTGTGTGTGTGTGTGTGTGTGTGTGTGTGTGTATGAGAGTGTGTGAGTTTGTGTGTGTTTGTGTTGTGTGTGTGTGTGTGTGTGTTTTTTTGTTTTTTTTTCTATGTACATTTGTATATTAACAATTGATAAATTATAACAACAAATTGTGTAAAAAATTGTTTATGCCAAATGTAGGGGTCATTCTTTATTAACTAAAATGTCAAATACACTTTAAACTGTCATGAATAGACAGTCTACTCATTTCCCCTTCAGAAGAAAGGTTATGATTACTTTCATGGAATAGTTTGCATGATAGAATCTTTTGTTATTACGCTCCCACTGATGATAACATTTTGTGTTAATTAGTACCTTACCCACTGAAAAATCCCTTAGCAAAACAATGTACTTGGCACTGAAGGGGTTTATACAAACAGTAGGAGAACAGGCAGTAGCACCACTTGAAGAGTTTTATCATCATCATCATCATGATCAAGTGCCCTGCCACATGGGGTTGGCAATCATGGCCCTCCATATGTATATATCCCTTGTTGCTACAAGCACATCTTCCACCATCTCTGTCCTCAGTCACTCTGCAATCCATCCAATATTTTCCATGGGTCTGCCTGGTGCTCTCTTTTCCCCTCCAGCTTTCCTGTTGTGACCAGGTGCTCTAATCCCCTGTCCTCATAAAGTGGCCTATAAATGTTGCCTTTCTTTTCCTAATGTTCCTTATGAATGATCTTCTTGTGTCCGCCTCCCTCAAGACTGTTTCGTTTGTTTCCTTTGCTATCCATGGAACTCTTGACATTCTTCTTAGAAACCACATTTCAGCTGCCTCAATTTTGTTCTGGCTTTGTTTGTTGACTATCCACGCCTCACAACTGTATAATATTATCGGTTCTATATAACATTCAAGAACTCTCTTCCTGATGTTAATTGATAGGCATTTGTTGGCTAGAATGTTTTTCATCTTTTTGAGTGCTGTTTTGGCTTGGAAGAGATTACATATGGCAAACAGTATGAGTGCTCTTCAACCCTACACTTCTATAACCTTGATGCGCTTCCCTAGACTGCTGTTAGCTATCTTGCTGTAGCATTGTGTTATCTGCCAGCCAGAAAATCACTTGTTTCACGCTTTTGATGTTTTCTTTTCTAACTCTACTTGTAGTCATGCAGCATGCACAGAAGTGACCAGAAAAGAAAATTTTGAACAATACCGGATCAAACATGAACATATAATAATATATGCTTTGCAAGGAGATTGCATTGGATGCAAATGTTCAGGGAAATAATAATCATAAAACTCGCACAATTTGAAAATAAATGAAGTTTTAAATCTTCTTTTTCAAAATACTTAGATTTTCCATGCACACATTTTGGCCACTCAGTCAAACACAAGCATGTCTGCATGCGATCTCGATCATTCACGAGCGGGATTCATTTTCATGGCGCCCGGCACAAAAACATTAATTATTCTAGTGGCAGAGAAGCCAGCAGATACTGCAGACACTGCCCCACTTGTGTGAGACAACTGATTCATGATTTGTGTAAACAGCCCAGCTTTGTACACAGTGTGCTTTGTGTGAAGAATGGGTGATCCAAGTCCATGTAGCAACAGTATTTTAAAAAGAACGGCAAAAGGGTCATGACCCAGTTTACAAAACAAAAAACAAAAAATGGGAGGTAAATATGTTCTCAATGCGTCATCAAATGTGATCTACTTCCACATTCTCTCCATTTCGATCAAAATCAGTCGACGTGGTGAACTGTTTTGCGCAACAGACTACCGATCGGAAAGTTGTGGGTTCGAATCCCCATGTCCTTTCAAAAATCATTGTGGGATTTTTCAGCTCTAACTAGCTCCTACCCAGATTAGGGCATCCAATGGACTCATTGGGAAGACTGGGACAACACAGTCGAGTCTCATCCACTTCACAGATGAGTCACTGAAGGTGTTGCTCAAATCTACTGACAGCACTGCATATATATGTATCTCTCAGGCCTAGTTAATGCCACGATATGTTATGATAGTAAGTGTAGAGTACAGCCCTATCACGCAGCCTTCATCCTAGATGGAACTCCGTAGCATCACGATTATCATCCTTATTGGCATCACCATCACACTGTAAAAACCTTTCCAGCTTCTGTGTCCATTAATAATTAAAGTGGCGTAGAAAATGGGACAAAAATATGAGCACAAAAGTGATATCCCTGCGTGCAGTGATCCTAAAAAAATCTACTGACAAGCTTGTCCCCACCCCATACACTCTACTCTTCAGTTCTGTTTGCTTAGTTGCTTGGTTGCTTGGTTGATAATTTGATAATTAACCTAATGGACTAGTTGGTTTCTTGGCTAATTATTGACTGATGGTTATTTGATTGGTTTAGTTTGATTTTAGTTCTCTGTTGTTTGCTACCTCGTTTGTTTCTTTAACTGTAAATTTCATTTACTTTAATTTTGTCTGTTTGTTATCTGAACAAATTAAATATCCCTTTTGATGAAGAAAGGCTGGTCATAATCAATACAACGACAAAGCAGCGTGTGGATGTACGTATGTACGTGAATCTCTCTCTCTCTCTCTCTCTCTCTCTCTCTCTCTCTCTCTCTCTCTCTTTCTCTCCGTATGTGTTTGTGTGTGTGTGCGCCTGATGAAATTGTGCTCAAAGAAGTAACATTTTTCTTAGAAACCACATTTCAGTTGCCTCAGTTTTGTTCTGACTTTGCGTGTTGACTCTCCATGCCTTACAACTGTGCAACAGAATCAGTTCTGTATAACACTCAAGAACTCTCATCCTGATGTTTATTGGCAGGCATTTATTGATAAGAACGCGTTTGGTCTTCGTGAATGCTGTTTTGGGTCGGCTGATTCTGCTGGATATTTCTGATGTCATCTGGTGAGATGACTGTTTCCAGCTATTTAAACTTATCAACCTGTCTGAAAGTCGCGCAAATTGTTGTTGTTTTGCATGAGGGAGTTTCATATTTCTTTTTACTGGCTACCATCATTTCAGGTCTGTTGCTATTCAGCTCTAGCATTTCATTTTTCCTTTCCATTTCTATATATTCACAAGGTCTTGTAGGTCTTTTTCATTTCTGCAATTAGCACGGTGTCATCTGAGTAACGAATCTTGTTTATCATTCATCCTCCAATCTTTATCCCAGGGCATTCTTCTAGGTTTCTCATGATGATTTCGCTGTAAAGTGAAAACAAATCTGGTGACAGAACATAACCCTGCCTGACCCCTCTTTTGATACTTCGAAAAGAGCTTATACCGTTTTCTATTCTCATTGCAGCTGTTTGTTTCCAATACATCTTTCTAATTATTCTTAGATCTTTTCCATCAATACTGAGCCTTTCTATTTGATTGGTCAATTCCTCGTGTCTTACCTGTTCAAAGGCCTTGGTATAATCAACAAAGCATAAACATAAATCCTTACTGAACTCTAGCGACCTCTCTATGTTAGTTTTTAGGATGTATATGGCATTAATAGTTTCTTTCCCTTTGACAAATCCACACTGTTCTGCTGCTATATCTCTTTTGATTCTGTTCCTTGCCCTCGTCATGATTATTCTTATTAGGAGTTTTGTTACACGACTCAACAAGCTGATTTTTACGACGTAGTTCGCATTCTGTAGCCCCTGCTTTTTTTGGAAGTGCAATGAAGATCGATTTTGAAATATCTTTGGGGATATTTTCGGTGTCATAAATTTCATTTAGGAGGACTGTTATTTTTTTCAATACAAAATCTTCTAGGGTCTAATCGTTTCTGTAGTAATATTGCCTGGTCCTGGTCTTATCGTGTGTTCTTCGTTTTCAACCTCATGCAGGCGTAATAACTAGACAAGCACGGCATTTAAGTAGAAAAACGCTGGACTTTCACTAGGGAAGTCTTAGGTTTAGTGTATCCCAGATACCTCTGCCTGGTGGGTGAAGAGTGTACACATTTCTTATCTCCCAGGTCTGTAACATTGTCTGCCAATCAGAGATCAGAGCATGCACCTGCTGACTTTGCCAAAATGGATTTGGTTTTGTGTATGTGAAACAAGACACATCATTATTATTTCTTTCTGAACGTAAAGTAGTTTTAGTTTCACATCATGTCAACGATTATCTGCTGTACAGTGGAACAAATGCATGTCCATAACTCCACTTAGTAATTGTTTTACTGAGATGAATATCAGTTACAAAAAACAAACAAACAAACAAAAAACAAACAAACAAACAAACAAACAGACAAACAAACAAAAAACAAAACTTAAAAACACAACAACAGATTTTGTCTAGAAACTGTATAAAGTTTTGCCAACTGCATTGTGATAATGTTATTCCACTCACCCTCGTTATCTTACATGAACGCATGAAATGTATTTAACTTAATTATTACAAACCTTTTAAATTACCATATGAAAGTCAATATTAATTTTCCTGTTGAGGATCAAGGACAACTGCCTAACGCTGTCTTAAAAGCTGTGAGAATTTTTTTCCTCAAGACTTTGCATACGTTCTCTGTCTCTGTGAGGCAAGGCTTTCTCTACAAGACGGAAATAAAACTTCTTTACCAGCTTCAGTACCACTTGTTTGTTGATTGATCTGTCTCTGAATCGGTTTCATGATGACTCTTTCCCTACATGACTAGATTTTGGGCACTGAACAACTAACTCAAGAACATGTTCTTTTGCCACTACGCCTAAGCTTAAACATTTACGCACATGTTCCAACATCTTTTCACTTGACCATGTACGCATCTGTTGATGTATACTGGTCATAATCTTTTCAATCCGTTTCTTTTCCACATGTCTGGCCCGTCTCTCCAGCAACGTGTTCAACGTGTACAGAAAGGGGTTGAGTGCTGAGTTGAGAGGCAACACAAAGACAGCGGCCCACACGTTGACAAGGTCTGAGATAGGTGTGCCATTTGCAGCCAGCAGTCCCATTAGGCCGATAGGGAACCAGCAGCAGAAATCAGTGACCACAATCAGAAACAGACGTCGTGCTATAGCAACATCCTGGTTCCGGCTGTCTTTCTTCAGGCCTTTAGATGACTGGCGGATGGTGTGATAGATGACTACTTGAGCAACTCCAATGACAGAGGAAATAATAAAGTTGAGAACGATAAAGACACCAAAGGCGTACTGCTGGCCAGGAAACTGACGTCGTGTGATGGGCAAAGGTAGGCAGATGCTGTTCTGACTGTAGAACTTCCAGTGAGACATGAAGACAGGGATGGTGGCCATTACAATAGCAGATATCCAGATAATGGAACAGGCCACAAGTGCCGAGAATTTTGACAGACGAAGACGTACACTGAACGGAAATCGTAATAACATAAACCGATCTATCGTAATAAGACAGATGACAAAAGCTGACATTTCACTGGACATCATGGCCAGAAAGCCTGTTATTTGACACAACACACTGTGTCTCCATTGTTCTTCTTTTAAGACATAAATGTTCCTGAAGACAATATCTGCCAATCCAACTATGGCCATGTAAACTCCCATGAAACAATCAGATGCACAGAGGTTGACAACCAGGACCTTGTAAGCTACAGACGTACCTTGCTTTTCTATGAAAGTCCTGTAGATCCACACACCTACGTTGCCTGTCAGCGCCATGATAGCAAGAATCCACAGCAACACTCTCAAAAAGTCAGATTTTAGAAGGTCACTGCACGACGACAGTTCATCCACAGGGGCATGGCATTCTGCTAGTTGGGTCAAGTGGAAATGATAACAACAAAACTTGGGACTGTCGGTATATAAAGCCTGTATAGACTTGCCAAACACTTTTTTCTGCAATGTGTGCACTGGGTTGTGACGAATATCTAAAACTGATATCTGTGTTGACTCTGCTAGTCCCTTAGTTGTGATTGTCTTTAGTCCAATGTCAACCATCACCAGAGCTTGTAGTTTGCTAAAACCAGTTGTATGCATAAAGCTGGAAAAATCAGGATCTGTCAGACTTGATAAGGGATTAAACGACAAATTGAGGTGTGTCAACTCAGACATTTGACTCAATTTTAGAAAGTTAAAACTATTTATGTGGTTATGACTGAGATCAAGAATACGGAGCTGGTTTAATGAACGCAGCTTTACTTCTATCAGTTTACAAGATGAAAGATTCAGGTACTGAAGATAACTCAGTGGTTCGATGTTCTTCAAATCAGGATTGGTTAATCCAGAAAAATCGAGATAACGCAGCTGAAAATGTACTTTGTAATTAAACCCTGCCTCACAGCGGAATGCTTGACCTTCACATATACATTGGTCTGGACAACGTTCCACTTCACAGTAACGTTCATCTTCATGGAAAGGACAATGGCTGACCCCATCACAAAGGTAGTCAGGATGTAGACAGTTACCAGTAGTCCAACAACGAAAGAAACCAGGACAAGTCAAGTCAGCAATGTGTTCATCCTCTCCCAAAGGACAGTCCATGAAGCCATTGTTCAGCAGGTAGGTGGGGATGCAGAAACCTCGGGTACACTGGAAATGTGTGTCTGGACAGACCTCTTGTCCCTCCTTCAGTCTTTGTCCTGTGGACAAACCCAGTCCATCCATGTGTTGAACCGCTGGTGGATAGATACGTTTGGGTGGAATCCAGTTCTCTACAAGTAGAATGAAATAAAACAAAAATAAAAAAAATATCTCATATGTCCAATACCTACACAAATGATGTTATGCGAATTATTATGGAGGTTTTTACTGTAGATGTTATGCAGTTTTTGGCTTCTTAATGTATATACCAATGTCATTGACATTTCATTTCAGGACAACACAGCTTTTTTTCACTAGCCTTTTTCAGATATCTATTTTGTTGATCTATTCAAGCACAGACTACAGTGTCAGATCCATTTCATTTCTTTTCCTGCCTTTTTCAGTATCAAATTCAGGGAAAGTTTTCATAGCACTAATTTTACAAATCTGTCAGTTTCATGTTTGTATGAGAGTAGTCATTTTCTGTAATTAATTTAGTCAGCTTGCAGTAATGAGCAAAATGTAATTACAAGAGAAGGCTGAGTTAAATATCTTAGCGCAGTTGTATATGAGGTCGTGCAATGCAGTGGAAGTACCGTCAAGATATGTATCTATGTTGCTTTGATTTTAAAAACCTCTGTTCCCTTTATGAGGTAATTACAATTCAGAACATAGTTTAAGTACTCATGCTTAATCTGTTTTCCTTAATTGGTGTGGTTCAGTCATCACGAATAGACTAAATGAGACAAAGAATATCAATCACCCGCAAGTATCAGATTGTACAGAGGCCTTCTTATATTTCGTCAAAAAGAAAAACTAGTAGCATTAGATTTTTTGTGCCGTATATAAACTGTAATAGTCAGGGGGGAAAGACTGTCGTTGCTGTAAAACGCCATCCTCTAAAACTCTTTATTACAGCAGATTTTATTTTATATAATGGATTTCATTCACAGAATGGGGTGGGTACACTATGGATTATATGCTCCACTAAACCAGTGATAGATTGAAAATATTTGTGACCTCCCACCACGAAATCAGTCTTAACTAGCATTTGGGGCATTTTGAGCTATACATATCACTGGAAAGTATACATTCTGCTGATTATTTTAGTACTTGAATAAAGCTTGTACTCAAAAGAATGTAGAAGTTATGTATGTTTAAAGTCATTAAGTTGTATGACGGCCATTTTGAGAAAACGGCCTCTAAAGTTTTTGTGTGCTCTCCTACACATTTTCCTTAACTTTCTTTATTTGGTGGCTTTGACCCAGTTTGTTTCTAATTTTCGCTGTCATTATCTGAAAGGTGCACCAAAGAGCTGTCCATCAGTATATTACACGTGCGGGTACTGTACAGGCTACGGTTCATAATAAGAGACAAAAATAGGTACTTTGGTAGGAAATTGCGTTCTTTCTGCTGCGATCAGTGCATTGAAATACCGATTAAAATTGATTAATAATATTTTTTAAATGTCTGTGGGGAATAGATTATAGTCTACAGAAATCAATTTTGAGAAAAAGTCAAGACACCCCAGATCCTCAGTTACCTCTTCAGCTCCTAGTGCTGTTCGACTGTCTGCGGGTTAAGACTGATTTCGTAGTGGGAGGCCACATTTGTTAAACTTGTACCTGTGAGAACTGCACTGTGTCCTGGTTGGCTTAATATCCAGACTGGCTGCTTCAATTGGATTTGCTATCTACAAAAGGTTGGAACATCTCACCCATAACAGTAGGACCCCATTCAAATAGTCAACAAATTAGGATTTTGTCTTTTTTATTTTATGTTTCTGTCAAATTGTACTAGGACAGATGGAGGTATCTTCAATACTCAATGCCTGAAGGCAAAGTCACTAAATCACTTGTTCGTGACCTCCTGTATGCTGATGACTGTGCTATCGTTGTCCACTCGGAGGATGACCTTGAAAGACTTACAGATTCTCTGTCTGTGGACACTAAGCGGTTTGGACTCACAAGAAGCATGAAAAAGACTGAAGTTATGTTTCAACCTGCAAAAAGATCAACAGCAAACATGCCTGAAATAAAGACCTACAGCAAGGTCCTTAACAATGTTGACTCCTTCATCTATCTTCGTAGCAGTCTTTCCTCTTCAAACAGTCTCGATAATGAGGTATCCAACCAAATCGTTAAGGCAAGTGGCAAACTCCACAAGCGAGTATGGAACGAAAGGGGCTTGAAACTGGAGACGAAGTATGCAGTATACAGAGCAGTAGTCCTGACTGCATTGCTGTATGGATGCAAGTCCTGGACTCTCTACCGTAGGCATGTCAAGCTACTAGATCATTCTCACCTGCGCTGCCTCCGACGTATCTTAAACATCAAATGGTACAAAGAGTCTCAAACGTGAATACACTTGTGCAAGCTCAGATGCCAAGCATAGATGCACTGCTAACACAGTCTCAGCTAAGATGGTCTGGACATCTAGTGCGCATGCAGGATAGCAGGATTCAAAAGGTGTGTGTGAGTGTGTGTGTGTGTGTGTGTGTGTGTGTGTGGTGTGTGTGTGTGTGTATGTGTGTGCATGTGTATGTGTGTGTATGTGTACGGTGTGTGTTGTGTATGTGTTTGTGTGTGCATGTGTGTGTGTGTGTGTGTGTGTGTGTGTGTGTGTGTGTGTGTGTGTGTGTGTGCGTGTGTGTATCTGTGTGTGTGTGTGTGTGTGTGTGTGTGTGTGTGCTTTAAGTTTGTATGATTTTTTTTATTAAAGTAAACATATTCAAAGAACAAATAATACAGACATAAACTTTTTCCTCGAGGAAAGACTGAGCTCTAGCACACTACCAGATGCTATGCTCTCCGAAATCAAAGAGTGGCTAAACAACACACGACGAATAGAATGGGACAAAGTACGCCAACGCCATCGAAAGAAATTCGAACATCTAGCACCAAAAAACAACAGGAGACAACAGAATGACAAAAGCGAGATTACACCTGTACCGGAAGAAACAAAAAGAAAGACCAAAGAGAGGTGGGTGATCAATCTATCAGATCGCCAACTCACTAAACCTGAACAGGAAGTACTAGAGAAAGGACTAAATTTCGCCGTAGCCCCTAACAAGCTTCCAGTGGTAGACCTCATCACAAGCATTGAAACAGCTTGCAGGTATATTGGCCCTAATTCAGAAGAAGCCACACACTTAAGATCAGACTGTGTCAGAATCATGAAACAGGCCAAACTACCGAAATCCAACTTAACACCGGACCAAAGACGGGCTCTGGCGGATTTAAAGAACGAACACGCCACGATGATCCTACCAGCTGACAAAGGTCGTGCCACAGTCATCATGCCTAGACCCATGTACTATGAGAAGGCAAGCAAACTTCTGGAAGATACTACAACATATGAACGCCTCAAGAAAGATCCTACTTCCAAGTTTTCCAACAAACTGAAAGACACACTGAAACGCCTGAAAGAGACGGACCGCCTGTCATTAGAACAGTACAGGAAATTATACCCAACTGTGTCCGACGTCCCCAAGTTCTATGGTCTACCCAAAGTCCACAAGAAAGAAGTCCCCCTCCGTCCCATAGTCGCATCCAGAGGTTCCATCATGTATGAGACGGCTAGATTTGTGGCGGACATCCTATCACCTCTCGTAGGACACACAGATCATCACATCCACAACAGTGCTGACCTAGTGGAAAAACTGAGTAACTACACCCTCGCTCATGATGAACTCCTTGTGTCATATGATGTCTCTGCCCTATTTACCAGCGTACCAGTGAAAGAAAGCATAGAGATCATACGCCGAAGGTTACAAAACGACCAAACCCTCCACCAACGTACATCTCTCACAGTGGACGACGTATGTGAACTCTTGTCCTGCTGCCTCACCACCACCTACTTCACCTTCCAAGGTGAATTCTACCAACAAAAAGAAGGAGCAGCCATGGGCTCCCCAGTAAGCCCAATAGTAGCCAACCTGTTCATGGAGGATTTTGAAGAGAAAGCATTGGCTTCTTTCCACTCCCCACCACGATACTGGGGGCGCTACGTAGACGACACCATGACTATCCTCCCCCAGCAACTGGTCGAACAGTTCACAGAACATCTGAACAACCAACACCCAGCCATCAAATTCACGAGGGAAGTGGAACAGAACAACTCCATAGCCATGCTGGACACCCTCATCACCAGAACTGATGGCATTCTATCCTTCTCGGTCTACCGTAAACCAACTCATACGGACCAATATTTACAGTTCGACAGCCACCAGCCCCTTGAACACAAACTGGGAGTGATTCGAACCCTTACCCACAGAGCTAACACCATATGCAGTACCCAAGAGGCAAAAGACAAGGAGACAAACCACCTGAAAAAAGTGCTCACCATCTCGGGCTACAAAAAGTGGGCCTGGAACAGCCCGGGAGGCAGGAAATCCAACACCGCATCCCAACAGCCAGTGAAACAACACCAGCGCAAGGGACACATCACCATCCCATACGTAGGAGGTGTGAGTGACGCTCTGTCCAGAAAGATCAGAAAACTGGGGGTGGCTGTACATTCCAAACCTTCCAACACCATACGCAGCCAGCTGGTCACCCCCAAGGACAAAACCAGCAAACTCGACAAAGCTGGCATTATATACAGAATAGACTGCCAGGACTGTAACCAACATTATGTCGGTGAAACTGAACGCCCCTTTCAGAAGAGACTAACAGAACACAAGAGGGACTCTTCTCCAGTAGGAGCTCACCTACACGCCGAAAAACATCAATTCAGTGCGGACAGTGTCAACATCCTGGACAGAGAAAATAAGTGGTTCCAGCGAGGAGTCAAGGAGGCCATCT
>JAPXFY010007411.1:5000-7500 GCA_030674185.1 Monoplex corrugatus | reverse complement strand
CATGGCAAATTGGTCAAACACTTTTGTATTTCGTCATAGTTTTCACCATTTGGAAATCTGCCTTTCCTGCAACATTCGATCTCAGCTATCAGTTCCACCGATGGCAATCTACGAAGTTCATAATGCCTTAATACACCAAACAAAA
The DNA here is from genome assembly GCA_030674185.1 of Monoplex corrugatus. Taxonomy (NCBI): domain Eukaryota; kingdom Metazoa; phylum Mollusca; class Gastropoda; order Littorinimorpha; family Ranellidae; genus Monoplex; species Monoplex corrugatus. Next base: position 7,355 of record JAPXFY010007411.1, on the reverse strand, counting down.
CTACAATTCGTGGATTAGATGATTTAGATGGTGAAACACTTGTTCACGTTTTTGTTCTCTTGGATGCATCTATTTCAGCAACGGCAAGTTAGAAATGATTTTTAGTGATTTTATTTCCAGCAAACGTTGCAAACGAAGAAGAAGATACTGGCACCAAAGCAATGGTGCAAAAGTCTCAGTTTTTTTTTCGTCTTTGGCAGCACAGGAACAGAGGATAAAGGGCGAACTGAAATGGAGGCAGTTCCTCACTGACAACAACTACACTCCCATTGGGTTTGTCTTTGACAAATGTGGTGAGTATCTGTGTATCATATTCATAAACACATTTATTCTCTCATCATTATCATCATCATCAAGTGCCTTGCCACATGGCGTTGGCGATCATGGCCTTCTATCTTGTTCTATCCCTTGTTGCCACGAGCACCTCTTCCACCCTTTCTGTCTTCAGTCACTATGCAAGTCTGTCCAATAGTTTTTCCCTGGGTCTACCTGGTGTTCTCTTTCCCTCCAGCTTTCCTGTTGTGACCAGGTGCTCCAAATCCCCTTTCCTCATAAAATGGCCTATAAATGTTGCCTCTCTTTTCCTAATCTTCCTTATGAATGATCTTCTTGTGTCTGCCTCCATCAAGACTGTCTCGTTTGTTTTCTTTGCTTTCCATGGAATTCTCAACATTGTTCTTAGAAACCACATCTCGGCTGCCTCAAGCTTGTTCTGGCTCTGCTTGTTGACTGTCCACACCTCACAACAGGATAACAGTATCGGTTCTATATAACATTCAGGAACTCTCTTCCTGATATTAATTGATAGGCATTTGTTGGTAAGATTGCTTTTCATCTTTTTGAATGCTGTTTTGGTATGGCCGATTCTGCTGGCTATTTCTGATGTGCATCTGCCGTCTGGTGAAATGATCGTTCCCAGGTATTTAAACTTATCAACCTGTCTCAAGGTTGTGCCGTTTGCTGTTTTTTGCATGAGGGATTTCATGTTTTTTACTGATCACCATGACTTCAGTCTTCTTGCTGTTTAGTTCCAACCCCTTACCTTTGCTTTGTATTTCTAGCGTTCCAATTTTTCTTGAATTCACTTTGTTTTAGTGCCCATACTCTGCAGGCAGCATGATGTTGCGCAGTCTGCATACTCCATCTTCAATGGGCATGCGTGCTGGATGTTTTTAATGTCCCATACTGATGTAATTAGGGGCTCCTGTGGAGCACCTTGGTCCGGTAGGGAAGAGAAATTAGAGCACCTGGTCACAAACGGAAAGCTGGAGGGAAAGAGAACACCAAGTAGACCCAGGGAGAAAATATTGGACGGACTTGCAGGGTGGCTGAGGACGCGGCAGGGCATATAATGATGATGCTGATGATGATGGTGATGATGATGATGATGATGATGGTGATGATGATGATGATGATGATGATGATGACCGACATACTTAGGTGACTTGTATGATCTTTAACGGGCGTACTTGATGTTTTACAAGCACACACACACACCAAAGGGGTTTACCTATCAGGCGGGACGTAGCCAGACAGGACTGAACTCAGGCCCTCCAACTGGGAACCAGAAAAACACGAAAACAGAATCAGAACGCGTATTTGATACAACAAGACAAGACGGGCGCAAACATTCGGCCAACTGGCCTTTGTCAAGCGTGAAAGTAAGATCACAAACACCAAATACACCATTATGAGAAAAAGACTGAAACTTCCCTGCTGAGGGAGAACAGGACTAAATGAAATCGCAATGTGTTTGTGAGTAATGGTAAGAAGTGGGAGAGAGGGGAAGCAAATATGATGTCAAAGGGGGAAGTGAGATGAATTCTGCAATTTGAAAAGTGGTCATGCCATATTAGTATTGTTTTGTCCTGAATAGGGTCCAGGGCTATAACTATGAGATAAGGCTGATATAAATGGATTGTGCCTAGTGCAGCAAATCCAGTCTGACCTCCAGTTGGGAGTCTGCTGTCTTAACCACTTGACCACGACACCCGTTGTAGTTTGTTGTGTTTGGTGCCAACCAGTTTATTGATGTGAAAATCGGGATTGTCAGTGTCACAGTCCCCTCCTGCAAAATAACAGCAAATGGCACAACCTTGACACAGGTTAATAAGTTCAAATACCTGGGAACGGTCATTTCATCAGACGGCAGATGCACATCGGAAATAGCTGGCAGAATCGGCCAAGCCAAAACAGCATTCAAGAAGATGACAAGCATTCTTACCAACAAATGCCTATCAATTAACATCAGAAAGAGATCCTTGAATTTTTATATAGAACCAATACTGTTGTACAGATGCGAGGAGTGGACAGTCAGCAAGCAAAGCCAGAGCAGGATCGAGGCAGCCGAGATGT
>JAPXFY010007410.1:0-10817 GCA_030674185.1 Monoplex corrugatus | reverse complement strand
GTTGAGTGGGGGGTTTTTAGGATTTTATGCGGAGGGGGAAAAAAGGTGAGTTTTGAGAGGGGGACTTAAAGGAGAAAAAAGGGTTGATTGCGGGGGGGGACAAAGAGGGGAAAAGTTTGCCCCGGGGGGAGTGGCCCAGAAACAGAGAAGGCCCCGGGGACCTTAGGTTTGAGTTTTTTAGGGGTTTTGGGAAAGGGGGAAAAAAAGTCAGGGGAAAGGGGGGGCAGGGGCGGAGGGTACGTGGGGGAACATAGATCTAAAGTGGGTTGACAGGTAATCGGGGGCTGGGTTTTGGGTTTTGAAAGACGGGGGTTTTTAGTTTTTACTGTAGCGCTTTGATACGGGGGCCCCGTGAAGTTGTGCCAGGAGAGGAGATTGTGGTCAGTTTTTTTCTTTTTGAGTACAAGGGTCCCCGGTTTTTTTTTAATGCGTGTGGGGTTTTGAATGGGGGGGAGGGGGAAAAGACCAAAAGGAGTGAATTGCAATAGTCAATGCGAGACATTTGAAGGAGAAAAAAAGGGGTTTTGCATTTGTTTCCACAGAGAGTATTTTCCTGATCGGGCCTTATCCGATGGAGTGATAGTGGGGGGCAAAATCGGGCCCCTTTTGAAAAACCCAAAGGGTTTTTTATGGAGAGGGTTTTAGAGTCAATCCCGCCCACCAAGGTTTTTAGTGAATCAAAAATTTGGGGGTTTGATGTGTTACTAATGGGAGAGAAAGAGGAGGCAGCTGAGAAATTTTCGGGGGGCCAATAAGGATGCTTTTGCTTGTCGTCATTAAGCTGAAGTTTGTTAAACGTCACCCAGTTTTTAAATGTCCGAGTAACACTCAAGCAGCGGGACAGGTGAAAAGGGGTTGTGGGGAGGGGAAAGGGGAAAGGGGGAAAAGATGCACGCTTTAATAGGGGGCGGGGCCCAGAGCCAACAAAAGTCCCTCGGATTTGTACCCGTAAATGTCTTGTGCTTTGGGGAAACATCAACCCGACTTCTGTTTATAAACCAAAGGGCCCTTTCCCAAAAATTTTTCCCCCAAAAGTATTTTTAAAAATACAGTATTTCCCCTATTAGTTTAACCCTTTGTTTCCCCCCCACCCTGTCCTCCAGCATCTGGCATTGTCACCCATTTTCCCCCAAAGAAAAAAATTTAACCTTTTAACTCTCACCATATCCACCGCTTCAAAACCCTTTTTTCCCTTTGACTCTCTCATATACCCAAACCAGTTCCCCTTGCAAGAGGCTAGTGGGATAAAAATTTTAAAAGGGAATCAAAGGGTTAATTTTTTGCAGCGGGTTGGATGGATGCAGGGGGCAAAGGTTTTAAAAGAAAGTATATTGTCAACTAAAAACCCTTTGATCCATTCAAAATCAGTGTGTGTCATACAGTGTAAGATCTAACAAATATGTCCAAAAAGTGTAAGGGGTTTAAACAGGTGCCTACACCCTGTGGAAAGTCAACAGAAATTCCCATCTAAAACCACAGATCCATTGTATTTGAATGGATTCTATTTTCCCCAAAGTTTTTTACAAATGTGGGCAGGCTATACGTGTTTGGAAATTTTCCCCGTACAGTGAATTCTTTTTTTGGGAGACTCCAAGCCCAAACTTAAACCAAAACCCGTTTTCTCACTTTTAACCTTTTCCTATGTAACACAGTCCCCTAAAATCTCCCGTCTTACCTGCAGTATTGGGGGTTTTTGACGTTCAGCCTGACGCCCGGGGAAACATGGGTCACTCTGTTTTAGGGTCAGCATCCACCCGCCTTCCTCCGCCATCCCGCAGGATAAAGGATCAGCCACGAGCAACGGGGTTGGGAAAAAAAGGGGGACCCGATGGGCTATAGGAATGTGCTGAGTGGTTGACTGAAAAACCAAAGTTCAGTTATGTTAAGAAATGGGTATTTTTCTCTCTGTTTCATTTCTCGGGCCCCCCCCCAAAATGGCCATGAAGCTTGGGCAATTGTTTTACAACGCTATGAAAATGCTCAAGATTGTGGGGAACAATCTTTACCCCCTAAAAATTTCCATTTTAGATAAGGGGGCTGTGCAACAAGGCTGGGTTTCCCCCTTTATTACTTTTTATAATATATCTGGAGTCAAAAACCCGGCTTGAAAAAAAACAGAAAAATTTGGGTGTTGCTCGACACCTTCAGTGGTATCTGTTTGGGTGGGCGAAAACTCGACTGTGTCATCCCGGTTTTCCAATCAGCCCTTTAGCAATCAATTTGGGGTAGGAGCTGGGTGGGTTCAGATCTGAACCCACAACCTTTTGGGCTTCAGTATATGGTGCTTACCACTGCCCCAGGAAACAGGTCTGACTATCATGATCTTACGTGTCAGAATTTTCCCTGTTCATATTACTCTACAGTTGAGAGCACGCTACATCATAATGTTGCTGACTTTTGGCACTGGATAAAACCTTTACTACAATTTTTATGTCATGGCATGGGGAGAGGGAGAAGGGAGAGATTTTTTGAGACAGAGAGAGAGAGAGAAAAAATCCCATGGTGTGTGTGTGTGGGTGTGTGTGTGTGTGTGGTGGTGTGTGTGTGTGTGTGTGTGTTGTGTGTGTGTGTGTGTGTTGTGTGTGTGGTGTGTGTGTTTGAGCGTCTGTGTGTGAGCGTTGTGTGTGTGTACCACATGTATGTGTAATTAAGCCAAAGATGTGAGTGTTTGTGTATGAGTTTCATACAAAGTGAAAGACGAGAGAGGACAGCTGCTGGGGTTTGTGTATGTGGTGTGGGGGTTGTGGTGTGGTGTGGTGGGGTTGTGTGTGTGTGTGTGTGTGTGTGTGTGTGGGGTGGTGTGTGTGTGTGTGTGTGTGTGCTGTGTATATGTCTAGGCATTTTCATGTAAGAGCATGCGTCTGTGTGTGAGTCTGTGTTATACACTGTGCATGCCTGCATGATCATGTGTGTACATGCCTCTATAGGAGACTACCAATGGCAAACAGCGCGCTCACAACAAAATCCAACAAAACGATTACGACAACTTTCCAAAACAGTTCTGAGCAATTACCTCCCTCCAAAAGTGGGGGTTTGGATGGAGAAACTTGCAGTACATACTTCCGTTTCCCCGAGGTTGGCCACACACGCGTGCGGGCAGTGGTGGAAAACCCGCTGTGATCCAGTCATTGATCTCCTGGCCTGTCTGCAGATTTTGTACACACAATCCCTTTCCTTTACCTTTTCTACCCCGAAATAGGTCACTGTACTAATACTGACCAAGTAATGTTTGGAGAGAGGAAGGCCCGGGGGGGGTATTGTCAGAAAAAAGGTGTATCTTGCCATTTTTGCTGTTTCAAACGTTGTGTAAATGCAGAAAGGAAATGACAAGAAGATATACTCCTTTGCCGGAAAAGGATTCCGTCAGCAATGTGGTCATTTTTATTTAAATACTCGAAACTGAAACTACCATTCGGGCACGAAATCCTCATGATGCGGGTTACGGAAAAAGGAAAGCTGAGTCACGAGGATCTCGTGATGGGGGTAGGAATGTGTTAAAGGATATCAAAACAAGAAAAAGAAAAAAACCCAAAACAAAAAGTGGCTGATAATTTTTCTCCTTTGGCCTGAAAACAGTTTTACAAGAAATCTTAGGGAGAAGGCAGAGAGGACCGACCAACAGCGTATACATTCACAGCATTTTGGGGTAACCAGGACATCTGCTAGTAAAGCAATGAGATCTGGAAGAGGTGCCAAAAGCCGTCAAGACTCCAAACTGCGGCAGCTACCATAACAAGTGATGAAGTCGAAAGTGACCCGGTTTAGGCCCTAAACAACAAACTGAAATATGGATAAGGAACATGTTTTGTTTGTAAATCAGGTCTTAATCGTTATTTAAACCGCAGAATAAAATGTAAAGAAAAATTTAAAACTGACATTTTCTGTTGATGCAGTAGTCCGCCTTTTCCATTATCTAAGAATTTCACATTTCAGGTTGTCAAGTTTGATATCTAGAATTTCAAATTTCAGGATGTCAAGCTTCTGACATCTACAGAAATTTCGAATTTTGGATGTCAACTAAGCTTCTGACATCTAGGAATTTCACATCTCAGGATGTCAACCAAGCTTCTGACATCTAGGAATTTCACATCTCAGGATGTCAACCAAACTCCTGACACCAAAGATCTCAGGATGTCAACCAAGTCCTGAAGCACGTAGCTGTTTGCTGATGCCCATTTATAATGTTACATCTATTCTCACATTCATTAAGCTTCCCATTCTTGTTGGAGACACTACCAATATGCCATACACAATTTGTTCAATCCCATGCAGTGCCCAAAAGCTTGCGGTTATAAACAAAGATGATGTTAACCCGTCAGGGCGGGGAATTAGGGTCATACGCTCAGATCTGTTAACTGTCAAAAAATAAAACCCGTTCACTGCTTCCGACCGAATTATTCGATTGGGGACCTTTCCCTCTTTTTAGCCAGAAACCCCAACACTTTCAATGACCTGTGATATTTCTATGTATGTGTGATGTTTTACAATCTTTTCCGCCCATGCAATTGAAAAGGTGACCCCTCTATTCAGCGACTGTAAACAATGGTGGACGAACTGCTTCAACACTGAGTGTCATCGGGCCGAAAACAAACTTATACAGCAAAAGAAGTTGCAGAATCATTAGTTGTGGAGCTGATTTGATTTGCAGTCAGTGATTCACCGATAAAAGTAAAATGACAATAATCTGGTGCATGTAGGGGCTAATCGATGTTGATGTTCCGAAGTCGGACTTGACCAGTCAGAGTCAGTGACATTTTCTAGCATTGGTGATCGTAAAAAAGAAAGTATGCTGCTCCCGGTGTGTTGTAAAGTTACGAACAAGAAATTGTAGTGTTGTGGGGTTTTCTGGGCTGGATGAAGAGATATGAATTTTGTTTTATTTTAAGTCAAAGGTTTAAAAATTTGTGGCACAGGCGATTCACCTCTTTATTTACGTTTGGCACTGAAAGGGTTAAAAATGGATTTTTTTTTTGGGTTTCCCCAATCGTTTCCGACAGTTGAGACGCTATGGGCTTGTTGGGAGGACTGGGATCACAAAATTAAGTCTATCCACTTATAGATGTATCTTTGCAGTGTTGCTCAAATTCCACACTAAAAACCATAAAGTGTGGGGATCTTTTTACCCGTGGCTGATGCCAGGATTTAAACCTTTGACTCCTGTACTCTGTCCCAGCTCCTGTATGTCAACCATGCTAGCACATGAAAATTTAAACCTTTATTCCCTTCAGCCTATCCATCAGCTTTCTGATTGTATGATGGTGGTGGTAGGAGGGGTGAAGAAATGGGGCATTTAAAAAAACAAAAAACAAAAAAAAAAACAAGATGTGAAAGTGAGTACGTCCACTAAAGAAAGTAATCAAGCAAGCAAAGGGTTGCCTTCCTCCCAGCAAAATCTGAATTCAATCTGCTTGACACCTCTGCCCGGTGGAGTAAAGGATGGAAATTTTCCCCATCTCTCATTTGAACATATGTGCAGACTTGACAGTGCCTGCAGGGAAAATCAAACAGTCATGTCCGCATCTGTTGGCTTGTGGAAAGATGCCAAACACCAGCTGCACATCCTTAACTCAATGACGCCGTGCCGCTTCGAGTATGCGGGTCTGTGACATCATAAACGACTTGCCGCTTCCAGGGAAGTGGCGGACATTATCATTTTTCACTGAGTGAAGCGGCCCTTTCTATTCAAGGGAACCAACCAGTCATCAAGCTGAAACCTTCCACTACACAGTTCCCTTTCCCCTTAGACTGTATAAATTTATGTCTTTATTGAAACAGAAGGGGGGTCGAATTTTTGTAGAACTGCTAAAAATAGTGCCCCACAGGAAATTTCCAGGGTCCACTTTAGTCAGTCTTCATTGAATTAGAGATGCACACACCCACACAGACACACAGACACACCATACAGCCATCTGTTCACACAACAAAAGACAAGACAAGCCATACACAACACATAAACATAACCATCCCGGAATCGCCTGCAAATCAGCACCAGGAAGCTTTGACGTTGGTCACGGGAAGGGGAGACCCCTCTGTTGTCCCTTCCCCCTTTCCTCCCCTTCCCTTTTTGCTTTTTTTTTTTCTCCTTGTTGCCGTCATCTTTTCTGTTTTGGGGGTTCCTTTACACCGTCCACTGTTGGAAGGCCTTCAACCCTAAAAGGGTTTGGAACCCTGGGGTCTTTTATGCTTGGGCTGAAAAGGTCCCCAAGAAAACAGGTAAAAGGGGGTCACATAGGGCTGTATTTATAGATGGAAAAAAAATAGGCTTTAAGATCATTTTTTCCCTAATTCTAAGATCAAGGGATTAAAGGGGGAAGAGATATCTCTTTTCTCATCTTACCTCTCTCACTCTCTTTACTTTATTGATTTTAAAATTTAAGGGCTTTTTACCTACTCACGCAAGGTGGTTAATGGCCAAAAAACATTCCTCGGCAATAATAAAAACCCATGAAAAACGGGGGCCCTCACGACAAAAAAAATAAGTAAAAAACCCGATGAAAGATTAAGAAAAAGCAAATAAGTGATGTGCCCCTACTGAAGCCTGCAAAGTTTGCAGTATTTTGAATGCTTTTCAGCCCCTAAATGGCAGCAAAAGCACTGACGGTTGAAGCAGGGATATCGGTTTGACACGGGGTACCCTTAAAATGGGGTGGGTAGTTAAAGGGGGAAAACCCCCTCGTTTCCCCGCACCCCTGTCCATCAGCCCCGGGCATTGTCAACAAGCATATTTAGCAAAGAAAAAAACAAAACCCCTTTGACCCCCTCACCCTATCCACCAGTTTCCCTGCGGGAAGGGCAGGGGGTAAAAGGTTTTTTAAAACAGCATCCTTGATGTTCTGCGTGAAAAGACACATGACGGGGAAGGTTTTTGGGGCCTTACGGTCCCCACACCTGTTGCCCGGGGAGTTTGGGAAATAATGTGCCCCTTTATCCCCCAGTGGTTTTCCCCCTAGGCGGGAATTTCAAACCCGGGCCCCTTCTTTGAAGGTCTAGCATTTTGCCCGTTTAGCTGCTATGCCTGTATTTTGAGACTGAAATGAATAAAATTTTTCCAAGCACACAACAAGTTTGCATGTTAAACCCCTTTTGCCCCTGCCCAAAAACAATATTATCAAACATTTTTATTTTAAACCCATACATTTTTTTCCCAGTTTTTAGCTGCATTGAGATTTGCGATGAGAAAGGCAGGTTAGAAAATGAATTTTGGGTTTTTAAACCCTTTGCGTAAAGAGAAAGATTATAGTGTTATTGGTTTTCAATTTTTGCAAAAGAGAAAGATTTAGTGGCTTTCATCTTTAACCATCTTAAAAAAAAAAAAAAAAAACTCCCTCCCCCTATCCCCCCGCACCCACCCCACTGTCGGGCCTGACAGCAAAGAAAAAACTGGTGGACGGGGGTGACGGAAAAAGGGGGGTTTAAAATTTTTGTGGTGGCGGATAGGAAAAGGGGAATAAAAGGGTTGGGCAAGTACCCAAAAAACTCTGTAAAATCATCGCACACCAAGCGGGCAAAAAACCCCCAAGCACACACAGTAGCATAACCTCAGCACAATCTTACGGGAAATATTATGTTAAAATGTCTTTTTCAACCTCTGACCTTTCAAGACTGGGGTTGGCTCCGTTTTTGCCTTTGCCCGGGTGTTGTCAAGTTCAAGGTCTGGGTCCCCCGTCAAATTTGGGAAAATTCCCCGGGCAGAAAAAAGGGGGTCTCCCCTGCCATGTTGGCACAAAGGGGCAATGTTCCCGATTTTTGTCACACACCTGAATCCGTAAGTAACCCAGGTGTTAAAATTGTCAGCATGTCATTATTTTATGTCTCGTCGCATTTTAAGATGTATTTTGGGAGCCAAAAAAGGTTAAATTTAAAAGGGGGAAAAAGTTCTTATATTGTCCAGAAATATCCGGCTGTAAATTGATTGGGAAAAATATAATGGGTAAATTTGTCTTTTTTGATACTATTTGGGGAAAAAATGGTTTTCCGCAAAGTGCATTCTCTCTCTCTCTCTTCTCCCTTGAAAACACAAACAACCCCACACACACAAACTCATTACTTACATTAACACAACAAAGCAAAAAACCCACACCACACACACAACCCCAAAAAACCCACACACACCCCACGCACCCTTTGGGCACACCAAAAAACAAAATACAAACACACACCCACACCCCCCCCATACACCTATAAAAACACCCAAACATGAAAAAACAGTTATATTAAAAGGCTAACGTAACCCTTTTTTCCTCTAACATTTTTTTTAACCCGGGAAAAAGGCATTCTATCAAAGTCCTCACCCCAAAAAAATTTGGACGTAAGTGTTTTTACCCGCTGTTTTTTTCGCCTTTTCCCCATACATTCCAGTCATCCCCCCTTTTTCTTTCTCACCCATCAGAGCCCGTGAAAACACACACCCCAAAACACAACACACAACCCCCAGTCACATTAAACTGATAATAATGATGAGAAGGGTGCCCGACAAAAGGGCCATCATGGGTTTGAAAAAAATAAAAAACCCAAAAGGGGGGGAAAACAAGGAGGAGGATAAAGATGGCGATGATGTGATGATGGTGACGGGTGGTGATGATGATGATGATGGATTTGTGATTTATGATGATGATGGTTTGGGGGTGGTGGTAGTGGTGATGATGGGGTGGTGGTTTGGGGGTGGGGGGAGTGGTTTATGATGATGGCAGTTTGGGGGTGGCGGGGGGGATGATGATGATGATGATGGGGGGGTGGTGGTGGGGAGCGGTAGTGGTGAGCTTTAAAGCTGATGTGTAATGATTTTTCTTAGATGTGTTTTCTACATATGGGTGTATACTGGTGATTTCATGTTTCCCTAAGCCCGCCCCTGACATGAGGTCTCATGATTTTTACAATTCTAAAAATAAGAGTGGAGATGATGATGATTTATGTGATGTATGATGATGATGATGATGATGTTTTTTTTAGGTTTTTGTTACTAATCTGTTTTAACTCTATCCACCCGAACATACGATATGCGTACCCCATGGCACAAAAATTTTAGCCTGAACCTGCGCTTTTGCATGATGCTTTTGGGAAATTTTGGGGGGGACAAAGGGGCAAGGTTGGTGGGGAAAACTAACCCTGCCCGGCTCTCTTGTTTTTAAAAATATGAAGAGTACGTGTGTACCCTTTTCCCCAGTGCTGGCGAACCCTTTTTTCGTCGGTTGAGGCAAAAGGGGAAAGCGAAGTGATTGGTGCTCAAGTTCCTGGTGGGGCGCGTTGGCCCGGGCAACAAGGCGTTGAGTCAAACACCCGGGGAGCTTTTGCACGGCGAATAAATGCAGGGCTCCCCAAAATTGGTTTACAAAACTAACCCCAAACATAAATAACCCCAAAAGGAATTTTGGAGTGTATCAAACAAATATTGGATTTTTTTTTTTTTTCCCTTTTAGTATTATGTTTCCCCCCTGCCCCCGATTTTTTTAAAAAAACAAATTTTTGGAAAAAAAACCCTGAATAATTTCATTATTTACAAACGAAAGCTTTCAAACCTGCACACAAGTTAAATTTATTCTAAAGACAACATCTCCCCCAAATTTCATTCCCCCTATCTTTACAAATTACTTTTTTTTCAAATTTATTAGTAACTATACCCCTTTGGCCCGGGGGGAGAGGTTTTGGGGAAAGAAACCTTTGGGCCCCGGGTGGGTTGAGTTAACCCGGGATGTATGCTGGATGATTTCATGTTTCCCTAAGAAAAAAGGGTAGCAACCAAAACCTGCACGTGTGGGGCCCAAAACATATATGAAAAACCCCCATGAAAAAGGGAAAAAAATTATTCACAAACATACAAAAACCCACACACCTTCTCCCTCTCTTATTCTCAGAGCCCCCGAAGGGAAAACGAGGAAAAGTGGGGGGACAGACAGGGCCCACAGGAAAGAGAGAGCGAGCAGAGAAAAGAGGGCAGAGAGAGACCCACACACACACACCCCCACACCCACCCCCCCAAACCCCCCCCCCCCCAAAACCCCCTCACCCCACACACAACCCACACAACACACACACAACCCCACACACCCAAAACACCCCCACAACACACACACACACACACACTCACACACACACCCATTTAAAATACACAACACAAACAAAAGGGAAAAAACCCGTTCCCCGCTGTTCCAGGCCCTTCCCCCCCTGCGTCGTTTGATGGGTGGGTTTTGGTTGCCCTTTATCGGCCCTCAGGGGTGCAGGACAGTTTCCAGCTTTTTTTTCCGGGAGGCGGAGCAAGGGAGTTACCCAGAGTGAGCCCAGGAAAAGATTGTCATCAGGAACCACACACATCTTTTCAGGAAATTTTCCTTTTTTGGTCAGTGTCTGACTTTCTTGTAATCATTTTCAAAACTAGATATGTTGCTTGGTTTTCTGAATTTTTAAAACGTTTCCTTTGGACTTCCCAAATTTCGGTCAAAAGCCCCGTTCTGCCCCAAAATTATTGCTTGAAAATGACCAAGTTCTGCAAAAATTTTCTGCTTGAAATTTACCCAAATTCTGCTCAAAATTTTCTGCTTTGAAAAAGAAACCCAAATTCTGCTCAAAAGTACTGCTGAAAAAAGACCAAGGTTTTGCTCAAAAAGTATTTCTGAAAAAAGATAATTTTTCTGTCAAAAGTACTGAGGGAAAAAGGGGCTTTGTGGAAAAATTTTTGGTTGTTGAAAAAAGACCAAACCCGCAGGGCAGTGGTTTTGAGGGGAAAAAAACTCCAAAAAGGGGTTCTCCCCCAGGGAAAAATTTTCAAATATATAGAAAAGACAAAATCAAAAACTGTTGTGGCTGTTTTAAAAGCTAAAGTG
>JAPXFY010007409.1:7500-10818 GCA_030674185.1 Monoplex corrugatus | reverse complement strand
TTTAGGTGAGCTTTCAATCGCCTTTTCGGAGTCTTAAGGTGCCCAGACTGACACAATAAAAAGACCAATCACAAAAAAAATCAGTTTAATATAGGCATATTTCTAAACAAAACGAAACGACTTCTTTCTCATACCCAAAACTAACTTCTCACCAAAAATAAAATTGGTTTTCACATCTGTGTACCACCCCCCCCTCCACCCCCCTTTTCCCTAAACACCCACCCCCACACCCCATCCTCATCTGTTGTGCAGAATCTGCGCAAATTTGGGGGTGCTGACCTGTATTTTCTTTTTATCTCGGGTTGGGTGTCAAAATGAAAGCCCTTTTTATTTTTGGAGAAACTCGTTTCTTAATTGCTGTTCGTAATTAACAGCAAAACAGGAAACAAACGTTCTCACCCGAAATATAAAATGTGATAACTAGGGCAAAAATTTCACAAACCCCGCCTTACCTAAATAAAAAAGAATTATCTATCTATCTATACTATCTATCTATTATCTATCTATCTATTTTCTATCTATCTATCTATTATCTGTTTCTTCATCTATCTATTATCTACTATCTATCTATCTATCTATTTTCTATCTATCTATCATCTATCTGTCTATCTATCTATCATCTACTATCTATCTTCTGTTTTCTATCTATTGTCTATCTATTGTCCGTCTTCTTCTAGCTATCTTCTGTCTATCATCACCTATCTTCTATCTGTCTGTCTGTCTATCTATCTATCTTCTGTCTATCTGTCTATCTATCGTCCCTCTGTCTATCTATCTATCGTCTATCTTTTTATTATCTGTCTATCTATCTTCTATCTACCCATCTGTATATAATCTGTCTATCTATCTATCTATCTTCTATGTATTATCTATTATCGATCTTCTATCTATTATCTGTCAACTATCTATCTATCTGTCAAAATGTATCTATCTACCCAAATCCATCTATCTATCACTATCTATCATTATCTGTTGTCTGCCCTTTCAAATTATCTATCACATGTATCTATCTATCTATTTACATTACCCTTCTGGCTGTCGGGCCCTGTCTGTCTGTCAAACTGTCTGTTACTAAAGCTTTTTGAGAATAACTGGCCCTTGGACAAATTACTGGTATGCTGTTTTTTTTATGGGGCCCTTCTTGCTTGATATGGTAAAGGCACATTTTAAAACAACAAAAAACAACAACAACAACAACAACAACAACAAAAACAACAACAAAAAACAACAACAGAAACAAAAAAAAACAAAACAACAACAACAAAAACAAAAACAACAAAAAATCTTCTAAGGAGTGTTTCAAAGGGACGGTAGAAACCCCTTCACCCCATGTCCAACACCCCTCGACGCCTACCCCGTTTTGGCCCTTTTCAATTCTCCACGGGAAATGTGTTTGGGGGCAACCCAACTAAATTCTTACCTGGAACCCCTTTCTTTTGGGGCCCACTCCTTTTTACACCTATCGCTATTTCCCTCCATAGACTTGTCAACCAACACGTTTCTTTTTCCCTTTTTCCCTCTTGATCTCCAACGCTTTTCATGTTCTCGGGAATAAAAATGTCAAAATCAAATTCTTATCTACCCCAAAAACCCCCTTCCTCCCCCACTAAACCCCCCAGTCCCCAGCCCCCCCTCCCCAGGGAGCCCAGACAAAGGAGGGGCAGAGTACACCCCCCCTAGTTTTTCAGGGTCGTCTCAATCAGGACAGCGGGACCCGTGATTTTTTTGGGAAAGGCCCAAAATTTTTATTCATTAAAATGTATTGTCAAAGAAAAAAAAAAGGATCCCACTTTTGAAGATAATAACGTAGAAAAATTTTTATAGTTTTTAACCTGTTTATGAGATTATATGTGATTATAATGAGGCATTTTTTTTTCTTTGGGTTTTAATTTGTCCGTGAAAACATACTTTTGAAGAAAAAATTGTAAATAAATCTAAATTTTTTAAACTTATTTATATGTTATTTTGTTTAAATGTTAGCACATTTTATTTTTGGGAAAAATTTAGTCCAGTGCAAACAAAACTTTTGAAGAAAAAAATGTAGTTTAAATTTTTTATTTTTTTAAACTTTTTTTTGAGATTTTTATGTGTTTAATAATGCAGGCATATTTTTTTCATTGATTTTAATTTGTCCAGTGAAAAACATACTTTTGAAGTAATAAAAAAAAATCTAAAGTTTTTAAACCATTATTTGATTAGTTTAAAAATCTGGGCACATTTTATTCTTTAAATAACTTGCCCGAAAAAAAATACCCCAATTGAAGATAAAAATTTAAAAAAATTCATCGTTTTCTTTTCTGTGGCCATCCCATCACTGAAGATAATAAACTGCAGAGGCATTGTTTATCATTATCCCTGTGTTCAGAAGTGCATATTCCAGACTATTATACATGTCCTCAATTAAGGCCTAAAGTTGCTACATATTTTATGTACATTATTAAATATCGGAAAAGACCTCAGGACCGGGGCCAGCTCATGGCTTTATGTGCAGACTTAAGGCTTGCGCCACGATACCCTTTACGCATGACGCCTGTGACGTTAGTGCATATGGAATTCATACCGAGCGCGGATACGTCATCTTGAGACAATGAACTGAAACTTAATATAACATTTGTTACATTTTTTACATAATCTATTTTCAAAAAGCATTCAAGAAGATGACAAGCATTCTTACCAACAAATGCCTATCAATTAACATCAGAAAGAGAGTCCTTGAATTTTTATTTTGAACCAATACTGTTGTTTCGGAGGGCGAGGCGTGGACAGTCAGCAAGCAAAGCCCAGAGCCAAAAATTGAGCGCCGAGATATGGTTTCTCAGAAGAAATGTTGAAGTTTCCATGGACAGCAAAAAAAAACAAACGAGACAGTCTTGATGGAGGAAAGACACAAGTAGATCACTCATAAGGAAGATTAGGAGGAAAAGACAGGCAACATTTATAGGTCATTTCATGAGGATGGGGATTTGGATCACCTGGTTACAAGGGAAAGCTGGGAGGGAAAAAGAGAGCACCAGGTAGACCCAGGGGAGAAATGCTGGACGGACTTGCAGAGTGGCTGGGGGATGAGGAAGGTGGGGGGGGATGCTAGGGGCAACGAGGATAGAGAGGGTTGGAATTTTCATGGTCGCCCAACGCCAGCGGCAGGACACCTGATGATGATATGATTTTTTTCTAATGTCCAGTACCAAGCAAGCACGTTGAAAGCATGCCGAGGAGCAATCTGACCGGGAGATTACTGTAGCGTCATCGTTGAATCTTTGACAATCTCCGACACATCTCGCGCCCCGCGTGTGCTGCATTTCCATGGATTTTATTTAT
>JAPXFY010007408.1:0-10819 GCA_030674185.1 Monoplex corrugatus | reverse complement strand
GATACTGACAGAAAGAGAAGACACTGGCAAGAGAAAACAAAGGTCAAGCCATTGCAACAATCTCCCTTTTTACACATGAAGTTTTTACTCCCCCTTCAGATATCAGTTTATGCTGGGTGCATTCTCATGCTGGTTTTCACGGCAACGAAGAAGTGGATAGAGCAGCTAAGCAAGGTGCACAGAATTTTGTTAATTCTATAGAATGTCATGTTCATACTTCAGTAAAAGAAGTTTGCAACATGCTCGAATCAGCCTCATGGATTCGATTTCATGAACAGTTTGTGTCACAACAAATGATAAAACTTTCCGTTCAAAATTCATAAAAAAATTGCAGTATTCTTCCGTGTGTCATTTGCGATCGATTGTTGCTGTTCGTTTTCGTATTCAGCTAAACACATTCAAAATAAAATATTGTAAAAATGTCAAGTGTATTTGCTGCAAACAGTTCACATTGTTTCACTGTTTGTTTTATTTCAAAATGCTACGATCTTTTCTACCGAAAATGTTTACACAAGAAAACTATTTTGAAACTCATTTCAAAAAAGTAACATCAGATCAGTCTTTGTTAGTTAAAATTTCAGAATCATTTGTTCACAGTCCTGTTAATGCATCACTTTAACATTATGCAGTTTGTGTTTTAGTGTTAAATTTTCCCTTCACATTGTTGAAGTTAACTGTTACTTATGTTAGAGTTAAGATTTCGTTCCATTTTACTATTCTACCACGTATTTTTGACATTTTCCTCTGTCTCCCTTCTGCCCCTGTCTAAACCGTCCAGGTATCGTTCTCCATTTTATTTCATTTATACTTTTTTTTACTTCCCCTCTTCCCCCCTCCCCCGTCTAATATCACTTACAGTGAAAAGACGTTAAATCAAAGAACGAACGAACGAACACACACACACACACACACACACACACACGCGCGCGCGCCCGCACACACACACAAACACACACACACACACACACACACACACACACACACACACACACACAACACACACCACTCACACACACACACACACACACACACATACTCACACACCACATACTCACACCCCACACACAACACACACACACACACACACACACACACACACACACAACACACACACACACACACACACTGACACACACACACACACACACTCACACACACACACACTCACGGACACATCACACACACACACACTCACACACACATACACACAATCTCACACACACACACACACATACACACACACACACACACACACACACACACACACTCACACACACATACACACAATCTCACACACACACACATACACACACACACACACACACACACACACACACACACACACACACACACACACACATACAAACACACACACACACACACACATACACAAATACACACACACACTGGGTGTTTTTGTCATATTGTAATGTTAGTAGGTCAGTGTGTTTCTCGTACTTGGTATGTCTGTATACATGTGTGTGCGAAAAACAGAGAAAGATTTAGTGTTACAGTTACCATGGCAGTGTTTGTGTCGTACTGTGGGGACAGGGGCAGGGAGGTATAACTATCTTATATAATAATAATAATTACAATATCTATATAGCGAAAAATCTTGATAAAATCAAGTCTAAGCGCTGAAACACACACACACGCACGCACGCACACACACACACATACACACACACACGCACACGGCTATAAATGGGGAGAAAGAATAAAAGCAATGGAAAATTATAGAGAGCATATTATATACAATTATATATTGCAATGTGATTCCCCTCCGAGGGGAGACAGGCTGCAGAGGGGATTGAGTGAGGTCAGGATTTTATGCAGAGGAGAAAAGGTGATTTTTAAGAGCGGACTTGAAGGAGACAAAAGTAGGTTGCTGACGGACTGAGAGAGGAAGTTTGTTCCAGGAGGAGTGGACCAGAAACAGAGAAGGCTCGTGGACCATAGGTATTGAGCTTAGTGCGTGGAAAGATAAAAGTCAGAGGATCGGAGGCAGAGAGGAGGGTACGTGAGGGAACATAGATCTCAAGTAGGCTTGACAGGTAATCGGGGGCTGCGTTATTGAGGCTTTTGTAGCACATGGTGTCTAGTTTGTACTGTATGCGCTTTGATACAGGGAGCCAGTGAAGTTGTGCCAGGAGAGGAGATATGTGGTCAGCTTTTTTCTTTTTGAGTACAAGGCGTGCAGCATTGTTTTGAATGCGCTGTAGGATGTGAGTGGTGGAGGCAGGAAGACCGGACAGGAGTGAATTGCAATAGTCAATGCGAGACATTATGAAGGAGAGAACGAGTTTTGCAGTTGTTTCACAGAGAGATACTTCCTGATCAGGCTTATACGATGGAGGTGATAGTAGCAAGATCTGGCAGTTTGAGAAACAAAGTTGTTCATGGAGAGGGTAGAGTCAATGCAGACACCAAGGTTTTTAGCTGAATCAGAAATTGGGACTGATGTGTTACATAATGGGAGAGAAAGAGGAGGCAGCTGAGAAAGTTTCTGACGGTGCCATGAGGATAGCTTCTGTCTTGTATCATTTAGCTGAAGTTGTTGTATGTCATCCAATTTTTAGTGTCCGAGTAACACTCAGTGGTGCGAGTCAGGAGGCGCTGTATATTGTTAGATGAGTCACTGTCTTGAAGTTGGGTGTCATCAGCATAGAAGTGGTGTTTTATAGAGTGGGAGTTGATGATGGTGGACAAGGGGGAGGTGTAAAGAGTGAAAAGAACAGGGCCAAGGACAGATCCTTGTGGAACACCACAGGTCAGGTATGCAGGTTGAGAGTAAGTGCCATTGATGAGAACAGTTTGTTTTCTGTTTGATAGATATGAAGTGAACCAGGAGAGAGCAATGTCAGAGATGCCAAAAGTATGATGAAGTCTAGAAAGGAGAATACCATGATGAATGGTATCAAAGGCTGCAGACAGATCAAGGAGTGTGAGGAGAGAGACTTTGCCAGTATCAGTTGCAAGGAGGATATTGTTGAGAATGTGTAGCAAGGCAGTTTCAGTGCTATGGCACTGGCGGTAGGCTGACTGGAAAGGATTGAGGAGATTGTTGGCAGACAGGTGGGAGTTCAGTTGGTTGAGGACAACTTTTTCAAGCAGTTTTGACAAGAAAGAGAGATTAGAGATAGGTCGGTAATTTTTCAGTTCATTTGGGTCTAAATTGTATTTCTTGAGGAGAGGGTGAACAATAGCAGACTTGAAAGAATCTGGGACAGTTCCAGTTTGGAGAGAAGTGTTGATGATGTCAGTGATGAATGGGAGGAGCGTAGGGAGACAGTCAGAGTAGAGAGAACCTGGAAGAGGATCCAGTTCGCAGGTTTTGAACGACATGGATCTGATTGTGTTGAGAATTTCTTCTTGTGAGACTGGGGTAAAAGTAGTAAGAGGTGTGCCAGAGAAGGAAGGGTCAGGTGGGCATGGTTGACAGGGTGTCCTGTCAAGCCTGTCACGAAGAGTTTGTATTTTGGTGGTGAAATACTTGGAGAATACAGATGGGAGTTCTTCATTTGTGTGTTTTGTTGGGAGAGGTAAATCTTTTCGTGTGCCAAGGAGATGATTCATGGTTGTAAAGAGTTCTTTTGAAGAAGAAGCATTCAGGATTTTGGTTTGGAAATAGCTTGTTTTTGCAGATGCAATGAGGGTGGATACTTTTGTTTTAGAGGCTTGGAAAAGTTGCATATGTACAGTGAGTTTGGATTTGCGCCAGCGGCGCTCTGCTCTGCAGGCGGGCACGTTTTGCACAGGCAATCTCATGAGTGAGCCAGGGGGTAGGGGGGCGGTCAGGTAAAAGACGGGTTGTGGCTGGAGCATGAGTGTCCAGAAGATGGTGGAGAGTAGTAAAGAATTCATCGGCAAGGTTATGTGACTTTTCAGAGAGGAGACGGAAGGCATCAGATGAAAATGTGGAGAGGTCGATAGATTTGAGATTGCGTCGAGTCACTGTGCGCATGGTACGGGAAGGAGGAGGAATGTCAAGAGAACAGAGAATTGCAGAGTGGTCAGATGGAAGGGCTGAAGTTAGACGGGTAGAAAGAACTAAGCAGTTGTCAGTAGCTGAATTGTGGTGATCACGAGAAATGATCCAGTCAAGAATGTGACCTTTTTGATGGGTTGGTTCAGAAATGTGTTGAGTCATATTGTGATTGGACAGAGAGTTGATGCTATGTCTTGTGTCATAGCGGTGAGTGTTGTCATAGTGGACATTGATGTCACCTAGAATGATGAGATTTCCAGGTAAGAGGCAGTAGTAATCAAGAAGTTGATCAAAGTCAGAGAGAAACATGGATGTGGTGAGCTTGTTGGCAGAGCTAGGTGGAGGTCGATAGACACAGGAGAAGGTGATGGGGTGAGGGGTGGATTGGAAGGATACTTCAACGTGCTCGAAAGAAGGATGGGAGAAAGGCAGAGACTGCGAGAAAGACAGGCGGGAATGGAGTGAGTCGTTGAAGAGGATGGCGATACCACCACCTCGGGATGAGCGATGGAAACAAGCAAGCCTGTAACCACTCGCTTTTTATCAGAACTACTAGGACAGCACTTTTACTATTATTACTATCAAACTACCTGGACAGGACCTTTAGTCCTAAGCTTACTTTATGCCAAAAATACAAGGACAGGACCTTTAGTCCTAAGCTCACTTTATGCCAAAAATACAAGGACAGGACCTTTAGTCCTAAGCTCACTTTATGCCAAAAATACAAGGACAGGACCTTTAGTCCTAAGCTCACTTTATGCCAAAAATACAAGGACAGGACCTTTAGTCCTAAGCTCACTTTATGCCAAAAATACAAGGACAGGACCTTTAGTCCTAAGCTCACTTTATGCCAAAAATACAAGGACAGGACCTTTAGTCCTAAGCTCACTTTATGCCAAAAATACAAGGACAGGACCTTTAGTCCTAAGCTCACTTTATGCCAAAAATACAAGGACAGGACCTTTAGTCCTAAGCTCACTTTATGCCAAAAATACAAGGACAGGACCTTTAGTCCTAGCTCACTTTATGCCAAAAATACAAGGACAGGACCTTAGTCCTAAGCTCACTTTATGCCAAAAATACAAGGACAGGACCTTTAGTCCTAAGCTCACTTTATGCCAAAAATACAAGGACAGGACCTTTAGTCCTAAGCTCACTTTATGCCAAAAATACAAGGACAGGACCTTTAATCTCACGGTAATTAAAATGCAAACGTTTGGGTTTTCTTTTTGAAAGAATGTTTGAAAAAAGGTACCATGAGGAAGGCAGAATGCAATGAGTTATAGAACGGCACTGTTTTTCAGCAACAAACATTTGGTATCATGATTCGTCACGTGTATTAAATATGCTTACAATTTTCTTAACCATCTGGTATAACTGACTTTACCAAAAACGGCCTAAAAAAATTGCATGGTACAACTTATCGACCTAACTTTAAATATGTTTCATTGGAAATGTCTGGCATGGTCTCCAATTGTTTCATTTCAGTGGGGGGCAATCCTGTGTAAGGACTGTCCAGCAGCATTCAATGCATTTTCAACGTTAAACCTGGGCGGCATCCTGTGTAAGGACTGTCCAGGATCATTCAATGCATTTTCTATGTATAACCTGGGGGTGGGGAGCATCCTGTGCAACGACCGTCCAGGAGCATTCAATGCATTTTCTACATATAACCTGGGGGTGGGGGACATCCTGTGCAAGGACTGTCCAGGATCAAATTCAAAATGGACTGCATCACCACCACCTTTTGAAGGCAAGTCTCAGAAGGGGGGGAAAATCAATTGTGCTTGTGCAAAAAACATTGAAAGAGCACTGAAGGTTTTTTTTTCAGCATATATTTATACTGCTGAATTTAATATATTGAACTGGTATTGTTTAAATACTATACAGTAATACTAATACTTACAAACTGATAAAGTGTAGAATGTTTAGTCTGTCAATTTCTATTTAATTTTGAATTTAGTCTATTAGTCTGAATTGTTTAAATAATGCACAATTCTATTAATCCTTAGAAAATAATTGTATAGAATGTATATTCCAGTGTCAATTCCATGAATTGCTGGGGACTCTTTCAGTATAAATAGTATCCCCACCTTCTGGACATTCTGTGCCAGAAATTTCCATTTCTGTCATTCTGTTTCTGCCTAATTCCTTGGCTTTGTCCTTTCTTCCCATCATTTTCTGCCTTGCTGGTCCATTCATCTGTATGTGTTCAAAACAGGCTTGCGTACTTTCTCTTAGGACTAATAATTGGGTATATATATATATGTATTAAGTGCACTTTTGGCTCCAAGGAAACGATATGCAGAAGCAATTTTAGGTAATTTAGGCCTGTTTTTAAAGATGCTTTATGATTTAATGTCCTTACGGAGTGGTCAACGCCAGTGGCATATCCTTAGATTATGTGCGCAAATGCATTGTTAAATGTGCTTTTCCATTGTTTCCTGTTGAAGTATTTGTGTATTGATGGTTATAGCCCTGATATGGCTCTACACAGTCAGCTGGGCTTTACACAAAAGTATTTAAAATGATCAAAACCGACTATGGGAAAGCTCGTTATACTCCACCTGAACCCTAGTTTTATATCCCCTAAGTAAATGGAAGAGGGACAAAGGCAGACAGAGAAGAATGAGGAAAGAAAGCCAAAAACAGGGGGGGGGGGGGGGGAGGAATGGAGATGGAGACAAAAAGGGTTGCTGGAAGAGTGAAGAATGAGGAGTCAGAGGATTGGTGAAAAATGAGAGGCTAGTGAGAGTGAAGAATAACCCAGGCTAGGGGGTAGTGAAGGATGAGTAAAAGGCTAGGAGCAAGTGAAGAACTTCATTGGAGAGTTAAGGACATGCAAGGCCAAGGGAATAAAGAGCGAGGCGAGGAGGAACTGAAAACAAGCTTGGTTTCCGTCAAGCATGAGGTAAGGGGAGAAGTGAGAATTGAGCAAGGCTAGGGGAAAGAAGAATGTGTAGTTAGGGAAGAAGTGAATGAGGCTAAGGGGAGTGAAAAATAAGACTGGGGAGTGGGGGAACAGGGCAGGGAGAGAAGAATGAGCAAGGTTAGGAGAGAAGTGAAGAATGAGCGGGATTACAGAAGTGAAAAATGAGCAAGAACACAGGGTAAATGAAGAATAAGCGAGGATACAGGGGGAAATGTATAATGAGTCTATGGGGAAGTGACAAATGAAGAAGGCTACAGGGGAAGGCAAGAAAAGTGAAGTTAAGGGAGTAGTAAAGAATGAGTTGGGGGGGGGGGGAAAGAAGGAATAAGCGTGGCTAGGGGGGGGGGGGGGGGGCAAGGAATAAGCATGGCTATGGGGTAAGTGAATATGCGAGGCCATGGGGTAAGTGAATATGCGAGGCCATGGGGTAAGTGAATATGCGAGGCCATGGGGTAAGTGAATATGCGAGGCTATGGGGTAAGTGAATATGCGAGGCCATGGGGGAAGTGAGTATGATGCGAGGCTATGGGGTAAGTGAATATGCGAGGCCATGGGGTAAGTGAGTATGATGCGAGGCCATGGGGGAAGTGAGTATGATGCGAGGCCATGGGGGAAGTGAAGAATAAGCACGGCCATGGGGTAAGTGAAGAATAAGCACGGCCATGGGGGAAGTGAAGAATAAGCATGGCTATGGGGGAAGTGAAGAATAAATGGCTATGGGGGAAGAGAATAAGCACGGCCATGCGGGAAGTGAAGAATAAGCATGGCTATGGGGAAGTGAAGAATAAGCACGGCATGGGGGAAGTGAAGAATAAGCACGGCCATGCGGGAAGTGAAGAATAAGCATGGCTATGGGGAAGTGAAGAATAAGCACGGCCATGGGGGAAGTGAAGAATAAGCACGGCCATGGGGGAAGTGAAGAATAAGCACGGCCATGGGGGAAGTGAAGAATAAGCATGGCCATGCGGGAAGTGAAGAATAAGCACGGCCATGGGGAAGTGAAGAATAAGCACGCATGGGGGAAGAGAATAAGCATGGCTAGTGGGGAAGAGAATAAGCATGGCTATGGTGAAGAGAATAAGCATGGCTATGGGGGAAGAGAATAAGCATGGCTATGGTGAAGAGAATAAGCATGGCTATGGGGGAAGAGAATAAGCATGGCTATGGGGGAAGAGAATAAGCATGGCTATGGGGGAAGTGAAGAATAAGCATGGCCATGGGGGAAGTGAAGAATAAGCATGGCTATGGGGGAAGTGAAGAATAAGCACGGCCATGGGGGAAGTGAAGAATAAGCATGGCTATGGGGGAAGAGAATAAGCATGGCTATGGGGGAAGAGAATAAGCATGGCTATGGGGGAAGAGAATAAGCATGGCTATGGGGGAAGAGAATAAGCATGGCCATGGGGGAAGTGAAGAATAAGCATGGCTATGGGGGAAGTGAACAAGCATGGCTATGGGGGAAGAGAATAAGCATGGCCATGGGGGAAGAGAATAAGCATGGCCATGGGGGAAGTGAAGAATAAGCATGGCCATGGGGGAAGAGAATAAGCATGGCTATGGGGGAAGTGAATAAGCATGGCCATGGGGGAAGAGAATAAGCATGGCTATGGGGGAAGAGAATAAGTATGGCTATGGGGGAAGTGAACAAGCATGGCTATGGGGGAAGTGAACAAGCATGGCGATGGGGGTAGTGAATAAGCATGGCTATGGGGGAAGAGAATAAGTATGGCTATGGGGGAAGTGAAGAATAAGCATGGCCATGGGGGAAGAGAATAAGCATGGCTATGGGGGAAGTGAACAAGCATGGCGATGGGGGTAGTGAATAAGCATGGCCATGGGGGAAGTGAATAAGCATGGCCATGGGGGAAGTGAATAAGCATGGCCATGGGGGAAGTGAATAAGCATGGACATGGGGGAAGTGAATAAGCATGGCGATGGGGGTAGTGAATAAGCATGGCCATGGGGGAAGAGAATAAGCATGGCCATGGGGGAAGAGAATAAGCATGGCCATGGGGGAAGTGAATAAGCATGGCCATGGGAGAAGAGAATAAGCATGGCCATGGGGGAAGAGAATAAGCATGGCTATGGGGGAAGTGAACAAGCATGGCTATAGGGGAAAAGCAGCAAGGGTATGGATGCGTAAAGAGTGATGTTAGGGAGGCATGAATAATGAACAAGGCTAGGACAGTTTAGTTGGGGGGGGGGGGGGGGCAAGAGGCAAATGAAGAGGGAGGGACAAAGATGGGGGGGGGGGGGGGAGTTGAAGAAGATGGTGGAGGGTAGGGCGTTGTGGCCTTCCTCATGGTCCTTGAAAACGTGGCCTTTGGCAATGTGCTCCTCAAAGCCATGGTTCTTGTTAGTACTTGGTGTGTCTGTATACATGTGTGTGCGAAAAACAGAGAAAGATTTAGTGTTACAGTTACCATAGCAGTGTTTGTGTCGTATTGTGGGGACAGGAGCAGGGAGGTATAACTATCTTAGTACTATGTTACCACTAATCAATCAACTTATAGCAACCTGATGATCCACCTTACTGGTGAAAAAAGGTGGCCCTGAAAAGGGCCGGTATGCAGTGCATACCTTTGATCAGTCAGAATGTTTTGCGTGGTGCCCAAGGTTCTTGAAGCCACGAGCTGCGTTTGTGTGAGTGTGTGTGTGTGTGTTTGTATGTGTGTGTGTGTATGTGTGTGTGTATGTGTGTGTGTCTGTGTGTGTGTGTATGTGTGTGTATGTGTGTATGTGTGTGTGTGTGTATGTGTATGTGTTTATGTGTGTATGTGTGTGTGTGTGATGTGTGTGTGTGTATGTTTGTATGTGTGTGTATGTGTGTGTGTATGTGTGTGTGTGTATTGTGTGTGTGTGTGTGTATGTGTGTGTGTATGTGTGTGTGTTGTGTTGTGTGTGTATGTGTGTGTGTGTGTATGTGTGTGTGTGTATGTGTGTGTGTGTGTGTGAGCGAGTGTGTGTGATTGAGGCTGTGTGTGTGTGTGAGATGGTGTGGTGTGTGGTGTGTGTGTGTGTGTGTGTGTGTGTGTGTGGTTGTGTGGTGTGTGTGTGTGTGTGTGGTTGTGTGTATGTGTGTGTGTGTGTGATGGTGTGTGTTGTGTGTGTGTGTGTGTGTGTGTGGTGTGTGTGTGTGGTGTGTGTGGTGGTGTGTGTGTGTGTGTGTGTGTGTGTGTGTGTGTGTGGTGTGTGTGGGGCTCGTTCATTCGTTCTTTGTTTAATGTCTATTCACTGTACGTGACATTAGACGGGGAAGGGGGGGGGGGTAGGGGAAGGAAAAAAAAGTATAAGTGAAATAAAATGGAGAACGATAGTTGGACGGTTTGGACTGGGGCAGAGGGGAGACAGATGTAAAAGTTAAAATACGTGGTAGAATAGTAAAATGGAACGAAATATTAACTCTAACATTAATAACAATTAACTTAAACAATGTGAAGGGAAATTTTAACACTAAAACACAAACTGCATAAAGTTAAAGTAATGCATTAACAGGACTGTGAACTAATGATTCTTAAATTTTAACTAACAAAGATTGATCTGATGTTACTTTTTTCAAAATGAGTTTTAAAATAGTTTTCATATGTAAACATTTTCGGTAGAAAAGAACTTAGCATTTTGAAATAAAATAAACAGAGAAACAATGTGAACTGATTGCAGCAAATACACTTGACATTTTTACAGTATTTTGTTTTGAATGTGTTTCGCTGAATACGAAAACGAACAGCAACAATCAATCGCAAATGATACATGGAAGAATACTGCAATTTTTTATATGAATTTTGAACGGAAAGTTTTATCATTTGTTGTGACACAAACTGTTCATTTAAATGTTCATGAAATCGAATCCATGAGGCTGATTCGAGCATGTTGCATGCTTCTTTTACGGAAGTATGAAC